>JAHWFO010001990.1:261310-276660 GCA_023313115.1 Rhysida immarginata
CAGCCAGGAAGGGAATCTGGTCGACGATCGCCTAATGCTTCAAGCTGCTCGTCGCCAATAGAGGATAACCAGGTCAGAGGGAGGCACAGCGTAAAGATAGACACTCATCGCGATTACGACGTGAAACCTCCAAGCCACCGCCACTCATCTCGCGATACTTCTAGCCACTTCGAGGTTGAGAGCATCGAAGTTGTATTTCCTCTAACATCTATAGCCGGGATTCTTGCGGGGCGCCCTAGAGAATATCCGCGCTTGGGTATAAGGGAAACTGCTGAGGGTAATGCTCTTTGTCCGTAGGAATTTCTTAGTATGTAATAGTAATTGATCTGCATCGATTATTGGTATCGACGAGACTTCTATCAGTACATGCGTTATTTCATAGATTCTGCTCAACCTCCATCAATCCTAACCTGGTCGTCGCTCTCCTCGTATGCATACCAGATCCTCCATACTTGTATTCCTTATAACTCCAAGCCACTGCTTAGCTCTCGGCCCTTCTCTTCTCTAGTCGCAACGGACTGAACCAGCCTAATGGGAGAATCTATGAGCTCTACCACACCACAACTAGACGATTCATGGCCCGAGGTCGATTGAACTTTATTAGTGAACATTTCATTTCAATTATAAAATTAACTTTCATTAAATCTAGTTGATTATAATTCAACTCTGTCTCCTCTGTCATCCAACTTGCTCTTCAATTACAAGAAAGTTCATGACAAATGGAGTAAAATTGCCGCTTTTTTAACCGCTATTTCAATTTTCGGAAGCAGTAGAAATAGTAGTGTGCCAGAGGACAGCGGTCATGTTGTTTTTGTTGAGGAAGTCCTTCAAAGCGAGTGATATGAGCGCCGGAGCTTTGTCGTGATGAAGCAGGGAGTCTTTCTTCTTCCATATCTCTGGCCTTTGAGACCTAGCCTAACCTACCCAAAATTAAGGGGCAGGACCCTCCCAAATGTACAAGATATGGTGAACAACACACGTCCAGCTGCTCAAAGTGTCCAAAATATCCTCAAGTGAGAAGAATGCCAAGTGCGAAAGTGACCTCGGGAAGAACCTTTGCTGCAGTAGTTTCGAAGCCAAACGAGGACGGCATCAAGATCAACGACATACAAGAGATGTACAAGCAACTTGGAAGTATTTGTCACCAGTTTATTGTGCTAGGTAGATGATTCTCACAGATGAGTGGACTTCTTACGACCAACAAATAGCAATATGGACAATCAGCATCACAAAGTGAGTATCAAAGGTGAACTTAGTTGAATCATATGGAACGCTAGAGGAGTCCCTCATAAGCGTGTGGAGTTTTGTAACGTTATCACGTGTTGTGTTAAAAATCCATTTTGATGAGAAACTTGGTCACTTGGTTTTACAGTGGGAACTTAATTGTATAGAATTTTTGGGATGAGGATTTATAGGGCTGATAGAATTGTAATTCTAAAGTTGGATATAAATCAAGATCACTCAATTGTGAAATAGTAGGAGGGGAGGTGCTGTGACAGGAAGAAACTGTCTTTTGGGATTCATTTGAATACAACTGAAGTTAGTCTTTTGATTCATAGGTGAATTGAAATATTGAATTAATTGAAGGATAATTTGTGTTATGGATTATATGAAGAGTTTGAAATCATTGCGATTCTTTTTATTTGTTCTTGTTGGTTTTTGATAAAATGAGAAAAGAGGAGGGAAGCCGGAAATGTTTTCCGTATATAAGCGAGCGTGAGAAAACGAAACTTATGAGTCTACCGAGATAGCTGGCAGGGGGAAGCTAAGGGTTCTCCGCTCTGGTTGATTGAGGAGGGAGGGTCAGTCGAGATGCGCAGCAAGTCCCGCAGCAAGTCGAAGCGATCTGGTGGCCTCTCCTTCCGAAATCAAGGCTCGTGTGGGCTCATCATCATTATGGATACAGTAATGAAGGACAATAAAGAGGTCCTTATGAGTTCTGGCATAAAGGAAATTTGGACGGGGGCTAATTGAGATGTACACGACACGGCTACTGTGAAGCCCTCACAGTCAGTTATTAAGTCTATTGGCTTCTCCTTTCAAATTATGGCATGTGCAGACTCATCAAAGAAGGAAATTTAATAAGCAACGTTATAAAGAAATAAGGAAATTTAGTAAACTCCTTGTGAATGAAGACACTTCTCCTCGGCATATGATTAAGCATATAGTTGATCTACAGAAATATGTTTTTTAAGAAGTTTGTGAATAGAAAGTAAAGAGCCCCAGCATACAGTGGAGTCATCATTGGAAATTGGAACCTTGACATTCTTCAGAGCTTGGTGAAGCAAGAGACAAAGCTATGTCAAGAGATCAGCGTGGTCAAGAGCTCACCGTTATGGAAGGAAGACAACTTCGCATTTGAAATCTTTTGTTGAACTTAGTGGGGACACTTTGAGACCTCCAGTGGAGATCATTTTAAAGTGTGTTTTGTGCTTCAGTGTGATTAGTGAAATATAATAATGGCCTGTTAATTTAAAAAGTGTTAAGTGCCCAAACTTGGATTATGTGTGATCACAGATCTGCGGACGTTTAAGACTACACAACTGTAAGTAGAGTGAAACATTTTGACATATAAAATTTCCTAGGTTGTCATGACAAGTGTGTCATAAGGACAGATTTGAGTGAGCTTTATTAAAATTGAGTCTTTAGAATAATTATCCCTATCCTCAGAGTAATTGAAAGAGCTTGAACTTTTCTTATTGAATACATTTATCATATTTCTTATTCACGTATTTGCATGTTATCTTAGTTTTAAGTAATTGAGGATTTTAGAATTAACTTTCTTCTTTAACTCTATTAATTTTAATAGAGTAATTGCTATCACTTTTTTTCCTTAGACGTAAGATTTACTTTATTTCATTCTTGTATCTCATTGGTATTCTTTTAACTTTGAATAAAAAGACATTTATTTAATTCTAATCCTTGCCTATCTTTTTGGGATAAATAAGACAACCTGCCACTTCTTTAAAGAACCCGACCTTTGTCTTTGATTGATCTTATTAATAAGTAAATATTGAGCTAGTTGTTAATCAATCCTTTAAATTTGATTTTTGGTATTATTGTGAGAAGAATTATATAAAGGGAGGGGTTCAATCAGACAGATAATGGTCACAGTATCACCCAACGTGTAGAGCAGTATTTCATGACAAAGGTCACAGTTTCATAATTTTTTTATTGAAACAGTAAATTGATGTGGCCTTCCGCTGTGAAACCCACCTCAAACCAGGCCACGACTTCAAGCTACCTTGATTTAGTGTCTACTGGAGAGATAAGAATTCTGCAAGTATGGCAAGAAATCTTCTGACGACGCTGCAATTGTCATTCGAAAAGGTATACAACATCAAGAGGTAATCTCCAATTTCTACACTGGTATGGAAACGGCCTCTGTTATTGTCAACGATATCACCCTTGGTGAAGTGAAACTGGTAGCACTCTATAATTCACCCAAGCACAACCTTGTCTTCAGTAATCTCGACGAGTTGCTCGCTGGTGACATGCTAGTGATCCTCGCTGGCGACCTTAATGCCAAACACCCAAGTTGGAACTCCAAAGCACTCAAGTGATTCTCTACAAGTATTTGCAACCTCAGGATGACGTCATTGTTGTAGGACCGGTGGAGGAGACTTACTCTGTGATCACTCCACTACCAGCGATGTGTTGGACATTTCTCTAATGAAAGGCTTCTACATATCATACAATATCTTTACAATCGATGACCTTCCCTCCGACCACAAGCCTGTGGCCTTTATCTTCGATAATATCAACATCAAATCCGGGGAAAAAGTTAAACATCAGCAAAACTGGAAGCTTTTCAAAGGCATACTTAAGGACCAAGATTCCTGTCTCGACGTTGCATGCAGCACGGATGACATCGATCAAAGTATTGAAGCAATCACAACGCGTATCATCAGCGCCGTTGAAGCTAGCGCCAATCCATCAGAGAGCAAACCCCTTAATCACCTTGAGTTCACTCCAGGTACCAAACTCTCATCGCAGAAAGAAACAGAACCCGTAAGGTTTGGCAGCGATATCGAGAACCATGGCTCAAAACAAAACACAACAGCCTTGTGCGAAGAGTCCATGAAGAAGTCAAAGATCTTTGCAACGCCAGATAGAATGATTGGCTCAAAAGCCTGTCGGCCCGTGATAACTCTGTCTGGAGCATGGTTAGAGCCTTGTAGATGAAGAAGAAGAATGCTACGCTTCCTCCACTTCTTACCCCAGCTGGCGATTATGTTCAAAATGATCAAGAAAAAGCTTAAGTCACCGCAGACTCATTGGTTATGCAGTTTGTAACCCCTGTAAAAAACAATCCCGAAAGCCAACTCGTGATGCAGCGTATTGTTTCATTCATAACGAATAGAATAAGTAAATGTGATTACTTAGGCAGTTATCTGGCGCCGCCGTAAGATGTCACTGCCGGCGTTTTCGACCAGGTTTTCAACACTCGCTTATGAGGAAGAAGATGGAACGTGTAGAAGATGGCATTACTAGCTTCTATGAAGTCCCGCAACGACTGTCGCAGATCCGAATTGAGACTGGTGAGATCAGCACTATCATATGGAAATTGAAAAAGAAGGCCCCAGGAAAAGACAAGGTAAAAAATATTGCCCTTAAGAATCTCCCGAGGAACATTATAGATGATATCAAGTCCATAATTAATGATTGCTGAAATTTTCTTATTTACCGACACTCTGGAAGCAATCTACTGTGCCTAGTATCCCCAAGCAGGCTAAACCCAGCTGTTCCCGAGAGCTACAGGCCTATAAGCCTACTCCCGTAACGTTCGTCCTGAACAAAGCGAAAAAGGCTAAATACAGCCTCTTAGCCCTCTTAGGATGCAACAGCACCCTCAGTATTGACAATAAGCTTCTCCTATACAAGACAATTGATAGGACCATCCTGCTGTATGGCATGCCAGCATGGGCGACAATCTGCAGAAGTAGATGGAAAGAGCTCCAATCATTCCAGAAAGTTACTCTGAAAAATATTGCCAAACTGGATAGTAGAACCGCAAAAATCAGTCCATCCACGATGACTTCAACAAGACTCATATCGGGAAGTACATCCAGGACCTAATGACGAATATGATCCAGACGATTGAGAATCATGACTATGAATTGGTGACTGGAATCCTGAGGCATTCGATGGAAATGAAGTGGTATACAAGGTACCGAAAGCAAGGAACATCCTGGATGTCAACTTTGATGACATCGGCAAAATTTCTTTCCCTGATTACTGGAAGATGTGATGCTCTTCTTTCTCGTTAGTTATTAGTTTCTGGTTGTTTTTTGTTAGTTTTGTGTTGTGTTTTTGTTTTGTTGTTTCTCGTCTGGCAATCGTCAATCTTATTCTGTTTTTTGTATAATCTTACTCTGTTTTTGTATAATTTGACTAAACCCTGACTTCTTGGATTAGTCAGGCTTCTTGCCTACCTCAGAGTATTTCCTCTGGCATTTATTCTGGATAGATGACCTTAGTGAAAGCGGTGCGTTCGTCCCATCTGAACAATTTTTTCACTTCACTGTTCGATTGTCGATTGATTCTTTATCATATCAGAATTTTCTGTATGATCAGATTTTCTGTATCACGCTGATGAAGGTGGCGTTGCCTCCGAAATGTACATACGTGAAATAAAAGTCTTATTGTGGAATAGTATGTTCTCCTTGGTTGTTTGGTTAATCATTGTCCACAGTTTCCGATACCTAGCCCAGAGTTTAACCAATTCTTCATAAACTTCAAATAGTATCAAAGGCATAAGAAATAAAGTCACGGAAAAATCTTTGAAATTTTCACAAAATTATTCCTCACTTAACCTCTGGGCATTCGCAAACCTTATGCCAATTTTTATGGGCGTTTCATGATAAAACCTTTCATACTTTTAATTGGCAGCATCTGGAAAAACCCGGAAAATTATCACTTTTCCTCACAAGTTCACGTGATGATTTCACGGAAAACTGTGTTTTATAGTACAAATGAAAATTAAATTTTCCATATGAAAACCACGCGGGGACCGGTCAAATTTTGTCAACACTTTTACGTCTTTCAGTTCGAGAAAATTACGTCATGAAATCTGCCATCATATCTTGGTCTTAATGTGCTGGACAACATCATGTTAAAACCACATGTTCTGTCGCACTTTCAACCTCAGGTCTTCAAGGAATTGTAGTACTTCGCCTTCAAGAATGTTTCTCTATTTGTTACCATTCAAATTATTGTCAATGAAATACAGTCCGATAAGTTTATCGCTAATTATTCCACATCAAACATTAACCGACCAAGGATGCTGATGGTTTACTTCACGAATCCAGTACGAGTTTTCTGCACTCCAATAATGGATGTTAGGCAGTTAACGTTAATCGGTTGAAAATCATTTCCGTTTAGTTCCTGATGCAAGGACACATGATACCTATGAAATTTAGGTAATTTCAGCATTCTCCAAACACTCATACGAGAAATTTCTAAAATTAACATCATAATGGGAACATCAAATAGAAGTCGGTCGAATTAAACAGAGTCAGGAATAATCAAATAAAGAACAAAAAGTACAATTTAAATAAGAAGTACAATTATTATGTTACTTAATTTTAATTGCACTTAAGTTTTCTTACATTGTTATTCGTTATCTACTTGATGACCGTTAATTTGTCTTGTTCGCTCTTGTATTTCAAATTCTTTTTTCTATAATTAAATTTGTGATATTTTATTATTATTGTAATAATTTTTATTGGCCACCTGGCCTCCATTTTTGTTGTCTCTTGCTCTTTGTAACCCACCAATTAGCAGCGTTGTTCTCTAATTGGTGGAATGACCCCATATATTCTATGTCAGATGCCATCTAGACTGTTGTTGTATCCTACCCTGATGATGAAGTTTATTCGAAACGCGTAGTTCTCATTAAATACTTCTACCATTTGCTAATTCTCAGATCTCCGTTTATAGTTCTCAAATTAATTATAAAAAATCTTATTTTGTGTGATTACAGCGCCATCTATCATGAATCAAAAAATATGTTTCAGACAAAACTTTTTTTTAGCGTAAAACGCGAATCTACAATAAAAAATGGAGGTTCTCATTAGAAATTTCAAAATCGTCCCTCGCCCCATCCCCGAGGGGGTGGGGTTGGGGAGGGGGGCAAGTTTGTTATCATTGGATAACTTTTTTAAAAACATTAAACACGCATTTTTTATTTTTTGTATGATGCGTAATTTTCGAGTTATTTTGATTTGTCAGGTTAAATGGGACAACCAGTATTTCTGAAGCTAATCTGGATACATTACAAGTAAATCATTTCGCTACACGTAGAATAGATCTTTAACTTCTATCTCTGATAAATCAAGTGTTAACTTTAAAGGGGAAAATATAATAACGAATCTTCTTGCTCCCTCCGAGGCTCTACTATTAATGCTCCGGTCAACATTCTTAATTCTCCAATAGATAAATGCAATATTTCTAATAGTTGTGATTTATCGTCATCGTTCAAATAACGTCATTAATTTCACTCCGGCATCAACCCCGCAATCCAAAGAGACGCATCAACGAAGGCTAAGAGGAGATGGTAGAATCCATTACTTGTGGGTGACAAGCACACCTTTTCTTTCTGGTAAAAACTTTTACTTACATAATTCCATGCTTTCTACCTTATTGCAGAATGTAACTTTATCAGTAATTGATGTAGACGATAATCATTGGAAAGAATTAGCTGAATTATTTCCCGAGCTTCGTTTAAATTATCCTTTCCCATCCTTATAATTGGAGTATTTCCCTTGTCCATGGATGTCTATATTAATGAAAAATTAGAGGGAATTGCGTATTGAAACTTCCAAGTTTTATATTACTTAAGCTATTTATTGCATATTTTCCGATTTACTGAATTTTACTTAAAGAAGTTCTTAAGTGCATTTCGATATCTTCACTTCTTATCAGGTGCGACGCGAAGCGGTAAGCAAAGTATGCGTCGCAAGGGGGCGCATTGTATGATGGGGTGCCAACCGAGGTTTAAAGAGCACATATTTTAGAGGCTTGCATAGGGGCACCGAAGAAGCTAGCACCGCCCCTGCTTGCTATAAATTTCGTTGTTTTACCATTATGTGTTTTTAGTGAGGGACGTCACGTGCTTTTGAGGATTCATATTGACTAACGTAAAGTGAAGTGTTTCGTGTTACGATTCTAAGGCTTCCAATCTTCGGTTTAGCCAGATTCTTCAAACGTAGTAAATTTTGGCCTATGCTGCCAAGGTCACGCTTCAGTTTGTGCCTCAAAAATTTTGCTTCACAATACTACGCTACAACTCAAAGTGTTTATTTAATTTTACCTAACGTTCTGTATTCCGTTATGAAAAATTATAATATACTTTAGACTCATTTGTGAATTTCCGAGTCATTTAACTCTGTATTTGAATTGGAACTCGACTGCCAATTACATTCATATCTTTTGATTATATTTTTGTATACCGCTTGATTTTACACGTGACAGTAGAGAAAGTACACTAAAAATTCAAAGCGTGACAGCTGCCGAATTGTCCAACATCCTCCGGAAAAGTTACGGGAACTATTCAGTTTTTTACCAACCCTATTTTTTATTTACATTCGAATGAACATTACCCTAATCAAACTTTATAACTGACACTTGACCCTCAATGATAAAATGCAGTTTTTCGAATTTCGGATAAATGATATCTTACGTGTTATAGTTATAATTCAATTCCATAAACACAGGAATTATTTAGTCATGCTAATAATATTTCTATAATTTAAATTTTGAAAAAAAACAAACTCAGATTGCAAAAGGCGAACTAAACTACTTTCTTAGGTGGTTCTTTGTTTGACACATTTAACCATCCTACAAAATTATTTTCAAATAAATCTAAAATAGGCGTTACGTAACACCATACTTAATACCCTCTACCTCCCCATTACGCTGCTTAACACTGTGTAGAACACCCCCTACTCCCTTAAACGTTACTTAATTTATGAAGGCCCCCTAAAATAATGCAACTATTTTAAAGTGCTTCTCACCTTTATTAGGAATATATTTATAAGCCTCCAAGATCATGTTGAGAGAGAGTCTTTCGCAGATATCACGTCTCGTTTCAGTCAAATTGTTCATGAATGCTACTAGAAACTCGGCTGCCCTCCGCACGATACCATTGTCGATATGCACACGCTCCTTGTTTAAGCATACGCACCAGTGAGGGTCGATATTAGCGTCGGCACACGTTCTATCAACAGGAATCTGCGAAAATTAAAGAATTTTATAACAAGTGATTTCTTTCCTAAAATGATTATGCAAGTTTTTTTTGACTAAAATCATATGAACAAAGTGTAATGAACCATGGCTAAACAATAAGCATAGAGTAAATACACTCACTCACCAAAAGTCATGGCATACCTGACTAATAACGTGTTGGACCCCTCTGGCCCGGATAACGGCGGCGACCCATCGTGGAAGAGAGTCTACCAGTCCCCAGAACACATCCACAGGCACTGCAAGCCATGCCGCCTCCACTGCACTCCATAACGATGCTGCATTTACCAGTTATGTTGGTGACGACCAGACAGATCGTTCGATGAAGACCCACAAATGTTCAAAGGGGATTGCAATCTGCGAAACCTGGAGGCCAAATCATTATCGTGAAGTCTGTAGCATGTTTCTCCAGCCACTGCCGTGTCACAAGGGCCGTGTGTGGAGGCGCGTTATCTTGCTGGAAGATGCCGTCTCCCGGGGGGTAAAACAGTTCATGAAGGGGTGCAAATGATCCCCAAGCAGCTCGACGTAGGAAGTAGCACGCAGAGTGGATGTCAGATGCACCAATGGACCCATTGCATGCCACGAGAAAACACACCAGACTATATGGAGCCTCCACCTGCCTGAGTGGTCCCCACCTGACAAGCGGTGTCCATGGCTTTGTGTAGACTGCGCCAGACACGGACACGAACATCGACCCAATGCAGCTGAAACCGTGACTCGTCGGACCAGGCAATCCTTCGCCAGTCGTCAGTGGTCCAATGTCGATGTTGGTTGGCCCAGGCTACGCGTAGCGGACCATGTGCAACTGTCAGGAGTGGCACCCGTCGTGGCCTCCTGCTTCCAAAGCATACAGCTGCCAAGGTTCGCCGAATTGTCATCACGGACACAGTTGTGGGACGTCCCTGGTTGTACCGCATGGTGATTTGTACCGCTGTCGCCCTTAGGTCAGCAGTTGCAAGCCGGGTGACCCGGCGAACACCTCTGGCATCAATGAGGCTTGGGCGGCCCATCCGCAACATGAGTTGTAACCCCTCGTTGGGTGTACTCTCGATAGACCCTTACAATGGTTGTGTGGAAAAATTGCAGGGTGTTGGCTACATCTGATATTTAGGCACCCAACCGTCTGGCACCAACTATCATCCCCCGTTCAAATGCGGATAGCTGTCAGCGTGCTGCCATTTCTGCAGTTAGTTTTGCTCACAATGATTGTGTGATACCAAGGAGTCCTGTGCACCTGCACTCCGAGAATGGAAGCAGCGGGATAGTGTCACTACACTAGTGGTAATATATTAAAAAGTATTCACCCATTTGCTTTCTGTATATTCAAAGGATGATGTGAAAATAAAAACTTTTCCATATATTTTGATTACCACCTTTTGGTTAATTTTATCCACATGCTCTTTTACTAATTTTTAGATATATTCGTTCTATTGTGCCTGGCAGATATTGAGCTTACGCAACATCCCACATTCGCCTCATCACCGAGATGTTGATTATTTAATTATTACCTGCATATTTCGTTTTTGGGTTTTTGGAACCAATGGTATACCATGGTATTGGAAATTATAGAATAATTTTATAAAATTTCTTTGGCAATTATATAAAAGAAATTATTAAACACTAACTTACATCTACACTGACTTACTGTCCCTGCCACGTTTCATTATACGTTCATCTACACATCTTACTTCCTTGAATAGACTGATACTTCGTTCTCCGACATCTCCTCTAATGTGAAGGTCGTCAAAATGCAAAATGTCGACAAGAGTTGGGTAAATATCGAAAGGAGAAGTCAGGCGGTGTTGATTTTTTAAGAAGTTGTTATAGGCTCTGCGATATCGTTGCTTGAACCAGGGTGGAAAAACAAATGAGACGAATGGCTGACGCTCTTCTTGCTTTCCTTGTTGTGTTGCTCGAAAAATCGAAAACCTTATCAGTGAAATAATATTATAAACTTTGTTTTATAATTCAATACAATATCTAAATCTATTCAGTTTTATAACTTTGAACTCAGTTTTTTAAGAAGAAATCAGGCAAGAAACTGTGGACACAACTGTCAACCAAACGACGACACGAAACCACAAATCCACAACAATAATTTTAATGCCTCAGATGTACATTTTTATAGATCGGGTCGGTTTCGGCTACGCCACAGATTACATGTTACACAGACAATCAATGTTGAAGCAGTGGAAACAGCATGACTCATTGTTTTGACGTCATTGATTGTTGCAAAGTCCCTCTGTACAACCAACACCACCTAGGGTGCGTTCACTTATTCGTTCGGAGTCATGCTCCGAGTCTATGTGATCACGTGATCAGAGTACTAGCGTCATGGCTCAGAGTCAACACAACGACGTAACAATCGAAGACTTTGATCGTTATAATCATTTGTGTGCAGTATTGCCAATTTAGCCTTTTTTTTTCATGCGCTTGTCTTTTGTTGGACATTTTTAATAAAAATTAAACAATGCACAGCGACCATCTACCATTCTCTTCAAAAACTCTCATCATTATTCATTGGTGAACTTGTTATTATTTATTCTTACTATTTGTTATTTTATCTTCTCCATTTATAAATGAGTATAGAGTCATTCATTAATAAATAAACATATTATACTATTTCGTAAATTAATGTATAATGCACAAAATAATGAAAATGAGCTTTTAAATTGGACACTTTCCTGCTAAATTGGCAACACTGCTTGTGAACGAGTCAAGATATTTATCCCCTCTTCGCAACCTCCGAAGGCATCAGAAAAGCATGAGCAGTGCCCATGGCACCTTTGGTTATGGGGAACCTTTAACATTAAATTATTTTTTATTACCAGGAATAATCAATATTATTTTTTTTACTTTTTATTATTTTTATAAAAACAAAGTTCTGGTCATAATTGTAATTTTAATTTATTATCACAGAGGCTAGGGTGGCCTCATGCGTAAAGATGGAACTGAGATTGAGCATATAAAAATTAATAATTATGCTGAAGAAATTGTCTTGAATCAAATTTTCGATCAATTTAAGCTAAATTTTCGTTTGTATCGTGCCAAGCCTACAACAATGGAAGGCTAACCAATTATAGTAGGCTATGATCGTGCACTTTCGAAAAATAGAGGCGGCCATGTTGATAGTTAAACAACGTATGCGCCAGCTTGAAGAAATAAAGTCTTCTCTTTTTGTGTGGTTGCCACGGCTCCACTTTGTTGGCACTCTTCATTGTTGCGTCGACTTTCTCATTAAATTTTTTGACTCCGATGACTCCAGCTTGAAAGCAGGAGTTAAGGAGTTAACCCTAGTCGCACTCCAAGCGAATAAAAAAACAAACTCCGAAAGACTCCAAGCGTACCCTGATGTTAGAGGTCAAGGGAGTTAACTCCGAGCGAATAAAGAAACGAAGACCAAATGACTCGGAGCAAATAAAGAAACGGAATCCGAATGACTCAGAGTCACGGGAGTCACTCGGAGTGACTCCAAGTGAATAAGTGAACGCACCCCTAGACAGAAGGCCTGCGCACAGAAACGTCATGCATTGTTACATCACACAAAAGCGGCTATTGTTAATCGTACTTTTACCAAAAATATGCTTTAAATTTGGCCGTTTGATGATGATGTAACAATGTATACAGTTTCTGTGCGCAGGCCTTCTGTCTAGGTGGTGTTGGTAGAACCAACACCTCCTAGAAAGAAAGCCTGTGCACTGAAAATTCATACATTGTTACATGATCATAAGAAGTCATAAATTAGATCTTATTATTGGTAGAAATACGATTAACAATGCCTTTTTATGAAGATGTAACAATGTACGAATTTTCAGTGCATAGACTTTCTTTTTCTGCACAACACCACCTGAAGATAAGGCCTGGGCCAACACCACCCCTACTCAAAGTCTGAGCGCGAAAATTTCCTACATTGTTATATCATCATACCTAGTCATAATTTAGGGCTTATTGGTAGAAATGCGATTAAAGATGACTACCTATGACGTTTCCGCACTCAGGCTTTCTCTTTAGATGGTGTTGCCTGGGCACTGAAACTTCATTACATTGTTACATCACCTCAGTAGGGAATTGTTAACCGTATTTCCACCAATAATAAGCTCTCAATTTTCCCTACTGAGATGATGTAACAATGTAATGAAATTTTAGCACCCAGGCCTTGTCTTTAGGTGGTGTTGCTCTGTACCGCCGTAACCACCGACAGAGAAGGTCTCTGCGATGAAAAATATATTCTTACATCATCATAGTTAGGGCAAATTTATGGCTTATTATTGGTGAAATACGAATAACAATACCCTATTTATGATAATGTAACAATGTATGACGTTTTCGCGCTCACGCCTTATCTTTAGGAAGCGTTGGCCGGGTCAACGCCTCCTATAAAGAAAGCCTCGGCACTGAAACGTCATACATTGTTACATCATCATAAGTCGACCAGATTTAGGGCTTATTATTGGTAGAAATACGATTAACAAAGGACGAAGTATGATGATGTAACAATGTATGACGTTTCAGTGCGGAGGCTTTCTTTATAGGAGGCGTTGGCTGGGTGCGCTGTTTCGAAGCATTGTTTTTCACGTTTATTTTGATGTTTAATAAAGAATTCTGTACGAAAATCTCAAAAGAATGTGCTACTTATTTTTTTACGTGATGGAAAGTGGGTGACTCATGGTTTTTTCTTAAATAATAAAATTTAGTATAGTTACCGATTGCAATGCACCTGGCCATACAGTGGGACACGATCACATGACCTGTTTTCATTTTCTCCATAAGGACGTCATCATTTGTCCCATCTGTGTAGTAAGTAATCTGTGGCTACGCCATCATCTCATATAGAGAGAAGGCCTGTGCGCATAAACATAAAAACCCGTCATACATTGTTACATCGTAGCCAACGAGAAAGACAGGCCTAGGCCAACACCTCCTGTAAAGAAAGCCTCGGCAATGAAACGTCATACATTGTGTAACTGAGCTCGGTGTTCACGGACCACTGACCTCTATGTAACGGTTATATAGAGGTCAGTGTCACGGACAGCCGACGACATAGACGCAGCAAAAGAGAGGGATCGATCCGAATGCCATCTACCGAGGATATTAATCATGATTTAAAATCAAAGGACGGCAAATCGGTCGTGACGGAGCTGCAAAGAGCGAATAGGAAGTGTGGGCGAAAGCAAAAAAAGAAAAATTCAAAAATAAAAGTGAGCAGGAAATTGAAAATAGAAGTGAGCGGGAAATTGAAAAGAGAAGACATAGGAAATACGGCTCTGATTCCCCATCAATTGCACAAATTGAAAATGCTTCTTCTATATTAAGTGAAGAAGAAAAGCAATTGAGAGACAATTCGTGTGCTGAGTTTTGCGAAGAAACGGCGCGTATTTCTTGTCTTTCTTGTTAATGACTGTGTTGTTATAGAAAATACGAATGTGACAAAGGACTGTCGTCGCCTTTCATTAAGTGTGTTCACGGACGACTCAGCGAGAAGAAAGAAGTTTTCCCGTCGGCGTCGAGCGGTTCAGTGGGAGCTCTACAACAATCCACGTAGTCAGGCATTCACAGTTTCCTCGCCAGCGAAGTCGAGAGATTCTATAGGGAAGCTACGGACGTTTGACAGTTATTCATGGATTGAATCAAAATGGAGTTCGGCGTATTCTGAGCCCTCAACAAGCGCCCGACGAGGAGCAAAAGGCTGCAATTTGGTGGTTGCACCGTGGTCATTGGAAGCCTTTAGGAGCGAAGGATTGGGCTCCGTACTACCCTTTACAAGGTTAAGAGCCAAATTGTATTTCCGTAAGAAGTTCTTCTTAAGGCCGGTTCACACCCGCCCTTTATCGCTGGCGTTTTGGAATCGGAGGCGTTTCTCGCTCGTCTCAAAAAACGTCGACAATTCACATTCACCGTTTTGAGCTCTCAGCGTTTTTTCAGGCGTCGCCCAGGCGTTTTCTGAAATCCCAATTGTGTTGGAATTTCAGGCGACTTCTGAAAAACGCCACCAATCAGGTGCGAGACCTATAATGCACAGCGAGCAAGTCGATCACCGATGACTGGCGGCTAGCGACACGGCAGAACATGACGCCATGGCGAAAAATGGAAGGGAGAGCGCA
>JAHWFO010001990.1:278548-293284 GCA_023313115.1 Rhysida immarginata
AATGTAGTAGGTATATAATTATTGTAAATACGGTACTGTAACAATAAAAAGGTTTGGTTTAAATACGAAATTATTAATTAAATGAATTGTAAATTTTTTTCTCATGTTCACCTTGTTCATCAAGCCTGAATAAAATCATTGAAGAACATATTTTTTGCTAATTAAGTGCAATCAGAGCTAACCACGAAAGGAACCTGCTAATAAATAAAGCTGACCCAGCTCCGATTGGTCTATGCTGATTAGATCAACGGGAAAATCGAAGAATACTAAATCTTTTTTTAATCTCTAATTTTGAATGAAAAACTTATAAAAAATGTTAAAGTTATGTTTTCAAATTTTTGCTGAGTCTTTTAAACTTTTAATACAGATAGTTTCTGATCTGTTACATGGCCGTATCCAGGGGGGAGGGGGAGAGCTGCGGCCCCCGAAATTGACCACCTTGCCAACTAATGCTGTTAGAAGAATTGAGCCAACCCCCTTCAGCCTCCCTCCTTCCCCCGAAATAATATTCACATATTCTGGGTACGGCCATGATCTGTTATTTAATCTAAATTTATGTGTAGTTCAAGAATGCAAGTGCTAATAAATTTTTTTTTTAATTTTAACACATAAATTTAAAATTATAATAATTGTATCAAACTGTATTTAGAAAATTACTGCTCCGGAAGCTTAAAAGTTTATTTTTATAATCTTGCATTCGTAAATAGAAAGAAGCTAAACTAATTGTGTTCCCCACCAATCAGAGAACGGAGTCAATTTATAGTTGCACATTTCAATTTTTACTCTTTAATAATGACGAAAAAAAAACAAACCAATATAGCAACTTGCCGTCCGCAAGATTGATTCATTCTTCAGCCATTCACAAATAAAGACGCATGACAATCGCCTAAAAAAAAAAGTTAATTGTGAACTACCTCCGATTTTCAAGCGTCCCCCGACTTTCAGGCGAGGCGATTTTGGTACGTTTTTAAGAGACGTCGCGTTTTCGCAGACGGCGGATGTGAACCGGCCTTTACCCGTGCTCACTTTCCCAACGAAGCTGGCCGAATTCAGCCAGGTATAGTTATGTCAGTTCCAGATTACACATTACATACTGTAAATATAACTGAAATTCTATTACAGGTAAATTGCTAATTTTTTAATATTTTTTTGAGATGCATTTCATTACTAATGTATCCCCTGAAATTTTAAAATTAAGTATATATAAATAATAAAAATAATGATTTTCCACAGAAGTTGTCAAAGGAGGGGGGGGGTGACATCATGACGATAAAAAAAAGCTTATAAGAAATTCTCTATTATTGAAGAAAAACTTCAAACCTAAAATTTATTAATAATCAATAATATACGACATTTTAGAAAGTATATGTACTTGTAATGGAGAAACTTAGCAAACGTCTAAAAATACGAATTTATTATAAAATTCAAGGGCACAGTTGAATAATAGAATCATTGAATTGTATTAAATTGATTCCTTTTATTCATGTTTTAAATTTTTTTTTTTAAATTATATTTTATTCATAAATGCGGTTAACAAAGACGAAGTATGATTATGTAACAATGTATGACGTTTCAGTGGGGAGGTTTTCTTTGGGTGCATATACTTTTCAAATAACAGCCAGCGCCGCCAGCATCCGGAAGTGACGAAAGTAGCACACTATTCGCACGGAAGAAAAGTATACGATTTCTAGTGTTCTAGGCTTCTAGCTGAAAAGTATCTGCACCAAGCACAAAACAACTTCGTTCATGGGGGCTGCCATGTTTGAAAACGCCCGTGCAATAGCCTACAACAATAGAAGAAATACTGGTGTTTCGTCTATTGTTGAAGCTATGCCCGTTCCAGCTAGGAGAAATACAGGCGTTTCTGGCACGCTGGCAGTAGAAAAGTATACGCCTCAAGCGCGCTTCTAGCGCCACTAGCTGAAAAGTATATGCACCCTTTATAGGAGGCGTTGCCTCGGCGCGGAAAACTCACCTGATCACAGTAGTCCGGCCAACAATCTAATCTTCATTACTTCCAACAAACAAAAAAATCCAAGATGGAAGCAATGAAGGTTACATTGCTACTCGATCTAATATGGCCAGCTGATTTTTCCGCTCCGGCGCCTATTGTAACATCATAAAAGTCATAATTTAGGACTTATTATTGGTAGAAAAGCGATTAATTATGACTTTTTGAGGCCGACGAGATAACAAGGCCTGGAAGCGAAAAAGTCACCTGACCATCGGGGTGCTAGCAACAATCCAACCTTCATTGTTTCCAACAAAAGGAAATACATCGATTGTTAATATCCAAGATAGAGACAATGATGGTTGGATTGTTGCTAGCAAACCGATGATCAGGTGACTTTTTCGCTTCCAGGCCTTATCTCGTAGGCCTCGTGACTTTTTATAATGATGTAACAATGTATGACGTGTTTTTATGTTTCTGCGCGCAGGCCTTCTCTCTAGGAGATGTTGGCTACGCTCCCTTCATCAGTGAATCACATGAAGAGAGCGTAGCCCCCTAAATGTACATCTAAGGCATTAAAATTATTGTTGGTGATTTATGGTTTCCGTTTGGTTGGTTTAAACCACGGTCTATAGATATTCATTGTCATCGAGCTTCGGCCATTTTCCATTGTTTTAAGAAGCTAAGGAAAACAGATCGCGCCAGGTGCCGCATAGATTGCACCAGGGCCGACCGGCCCTGCGATAGAGGTTTTTCATTGAAACTGAAAATGAAAGTAAAGTTTCTGTCTGTCGATAGGGCGGCGCTGCAGGCGTTTTTGGGTCAATTGTACATGCAGCGCCACTTTTCAATAGAGTTCCCGCCCTATTGAGAGCTAGAAACTTTAGCTTCATTTTAACAATGGAGCTCGATGACCATGATAGACCATGGTTTAAACTTTTTTTTCTTATTATGCTTGCTGCTATGAGATACAGAAGGTTAATTACGATCTTGGTAACGATTTATTGCGTGAATGCGGCGGGTCACGTGAAGTGATGCTACTGCATGCGCATTGTTGTGTTTCATTCGAAAGCAGTAAATACCATGAAAAAAATCTCTTTAAAATCGGACCTTACTAAGAAGGGTACATTACCAACACCTCCTAAAAAGAAAGCCCGTGCACTGAAAATTCATATATTGTTACATCATAAAAATGCGTTGTTAATCGTTTTTCTGCGAACAATAAGCCCAAAATTAGGACTTCTTATGATCATGTAACAATACATCAATTTTAAGTGTATAACTTTCTTTTTAGGAGGGATTGACATTACTGCCCTTTCGACAGTAATTACAGCTATCCTTTTATATAATGCGCAGTGAGTGTGGGTAGGTGAATGTGTGTGCCTGTTCGTGTGTGTAAACAACAAAAATACGTCAAAACGCATTATTATTATAAGTGTGTTATTAGGCATTTCTATTGTAATTAGCGATCAGTGGTTTTGATACGTCACCCATTGCTAAAGTCTGTCGAAGAAAATAAAAACTGAGAACGAATATTTTACATTTTGCTGCAATAAAAATTAGGCAATTAAATAATAGCTAAGCAACTGAAATTCGAAATTTAGTTGAATACGCCTAAATTTTTTATCAATGGATAGAGCACAGTTTGATTATTGACTAAAGTAAATATATTGCACTTTTTTGTTATAGGCTGACATGTTGCCATTTCTAGAAATAAATATATAGAAGTTACAAATTGATTGCAGCGGGTTAGTTAATTTCTTGCAGCTGTTCTCTCAGCATCGTGGTGACAAGGTTTAATTACACTGGCTAACAAAAAAAAGTGAAGCTCCCAGAAGGAGTGGTTCAATATTATCATATTTCGGTACACAAGAATACCATGAATGTGTGAGAAAACGATTAAATTCTCAAGGATCTGTAATGTCTGGAACGCTCACCAGAACGCAGTCGTGATATCACCGTCATGTTGTTGATAAGTTGTTACCAGTCAACTGCTGTGAGTCCAACAGAGACGCGAGACATTCAGGGAGGATTACTATACTGTACAAAGCACTCGAGATGGCTCGCAGACGCGTTAGACATCCTATCCACCAACTGACAGCATTTAACAGGGGTCGCATTATGGGACTGCATGAGGCTGATTGGTCGTATCGTGCATTTGCTAGGCATGTGGGCCATTCAGTTATCACAGTGGCCCGATGTTGGAATCAATGGGTACATCACACGTCGTGCAGGTTCGGATCGACCAACAAACACCACCCCAAGGGAGGACCGTTGTATGGTGCTCCAAGCATTAAGAAATCCCATGGCATCGGTACCCGCCATCCGCGAACATGTACTGAAGACTCTACAACACCCCGTGAGTTCCCGCACAGTGACTCGACGACTCGCATCCGCCGGATTGGTCTCCTACCGCCCCATGCGTCGGTTGCCATTAACACCACAACACCAACGCCTGCGTTTAGAGTGGTGCCTTGCCCGGGAGGCATGGACAGAGGACGAATGGCGTCGCATCATGTTTAGTGATGAGTCCCGCTTCTCCATGACCTCCTATGACCATCGTGTTCGCGCATGGCAGCGTCGAGGGCAGAGGGCACAACCCTCCCATATTGTGAACAGACACGCAGGCGTAACTCCTGGCATCTGAAATGCGTTCATGTTACCTCTAAGTGCTTCGGCAGACTTTGACGGTACAGTGATAAGTCACAGACATTCTGCGTCCGCACGTCTTATCCCTTCTGGCACAACACCCTGGGACATTGTACCAACAAGATAACGCACGCCCACACACAGCAATTGTGTCTATGGACTACCTACAGCATGTTGAGGTCCTCCCGTGGCCAGCAAGATATCAGGACCTCTCCATCATTGAACACGTGTGGGATGACATTGGAAGGCGACTCCGTCCCAGTAGTAACCTGCGGGATCTGGAGGGACAGCTGCAACAACTATGGACTGACTTGCTTCAGGAGAGGATCCAAAGGGCATGCATTGGGGCCAGAGGGGATGCCACACCCTACTGACCTGGCGCCAACGTTCCACCTGTAATGACAACGGCGTTGTCTGTTTCATACCACATTGTAATCAGTACAGTAAAGTCACATGTTCTTTCATCATATGTCGTTTCATTCACTTTCAACCATTCCTTCTGGGCGTTTCATTTTTTTTGTCAGCCAGTGTATGTCAGAGAAGCATACCTTTAAGTTTTATTTGAATTCGTCCACCAGTCTACTCGTAACCACCGAGAGAGAAGGTTATGAAGCAATGAAACGTAATACATTGTTACATCATCAAAGATACGGGATTGTTATTCATATTTCTACCAATAATAAGCCATTAATTTGCCCTATCTATTATGATGTAACAATGTATTACGTCTCTTTCAGTGATTATGCTCATTGTTATTGTTTATATTAGATTAGAAGTAAAATGGGTATCCGAATACCGTCACCCTTTGGCATCGAGAAGCCATCGCTCTTACTTCAAGAGTGCTCTTTTCTATTTTAAGAGTTTTATTTTAATTCTTGAAAAATTAAAATTAAAAGCTGTTTGTTTCGAATTAAACAAATGTTTGAAGAAATCTTACGGCAAAAATATTAAATGCTATCCATCTTGATTATTTTCAGTTCTGCTGCAAGCTGCAATAAGATTTTTCTATATACAGGATTTTCCATTCGAAAATTATAAAAAGTAACGTCCATAACTTCAAGCTACGAATCAGAGTTTATCGATAAGAAATGTAGAAAACATTTACAGCCATATATAATCACCGTCACGCAAGTGTTACAGATGAAACCGAAGGTATTGGTCAGCATTTTTGGCATCATGCGTTGACATAGTTATTAAGAACTGCTGCATTTCATGTCTTGGAAAGCAGAGTCCACATTTCAAAGTTTGACGTGGCATTAAGATAACAATAGTATACAGATTTTTCTTCGTTATGGAACTGACCATCCATTGGATCAAATATCTTGATGTTCCAGAACATTATTCGGCAAATAAAATAAATTGACATTGATGGATCATTTTAAAACAAGATGGAGCCCCGTCTTTACACACTCTTGATATACATGGCTTCCTGAATGCTGCTTTCAACAAGCGCTTAGTACCACCTCTCCAACAACAGAGCTGCAACAACAGAGTCAACCTCCATCTGTAATCCAGCAAACTCTCCACCCATTAATAGAATCGTCATTATCGTCATCTCTTGAATCACTTCCAAAAGTAATTCTAACTGGTGTGGCTGAGTCAGTTCTATTCCATGACACTAAATTTTGCCAGATCTTGCTAACTAGGATTTTTATGTAGAGCATTCATAAGGAATGTGTATGAATACAAACTAAACTGCAAGGAATACACATCAACACACAACTGAACTGCAAGATTTGAATCGGTAGATCGTCGTATAATTTTAAAGCATAACGCCTCATAATATCAGATGCTGGCTGACACTTAGCGTGAACTCTTTTGTGCGAGATGTCCGTCGCACACGGCCAGATCATGTAAAGATGTAACGAATTATGAGGGCAAAATTCCCATGTTTTCTACAATCAATCAATAAATCAATCAATTCCAACTTGCCATTCGCATATGGGATAGTAACAAATCCGTACCCTACACATCAGTCACTAGACACACTTCACAATTTTACACAACACAATTTGCATAACTCACTCGCTTCTTCAAGATTCATAATACGCTGTGCACATTTTCTCCAACACGTATTTTGGCATTGGTCCACCACAGTACCATAGTACACCTTTTTGCATGCATGTTCCTCTGGCATTTTCGCCACATGCCCGAACCATCTTAAACAGTTCTTCTCCACAAAATTCACTGTCACGCCCCATGCTCTCACGGTATCCACGTTTCATCCACACGGAGGTCTCAGATAATCCATCTCAACTGCACAGATATGAATGCTGAGTCTTACTTGCATTAACTCAAGTTTCAGATCCATACAGGATACTAGACACAAAGACATTCTAATGTACGGCCATATTCGCTTCTCTCTTATAGAAGACTGTTTAACACCATTGTTATCATTTTTACCGACTCCCAAAGTACCTTACCAGCTATGAATCCATTTAACTCTCAAAATGCTGTTGTCCAGAGTATTCTGGAATATTTACTTATTCTAGAAAATATAGATACTAATATTTCCTTTTGTTGGATCCGAAATGTATGTGTAGACAAGGCGGAAAAGTACGCAGTTAGTCATCTATCAACCACGCCCTTGAAATCGATACCAGGACATGTTTCCATTAACTTATAAGAAATTCCTTCGCGTTTGGCAATCTTATTGGTCGAATAACCATCCCAATAAAGTTTAGGAAATAAAGTCTATGGATGATGGATGAACTGTAAGGGGTGGTTACCATGAAACCAAAGTGGTTATACTAGAAACCGAAGTGGTTATACTAGAAACCTGAGCACTGCGACTCTCCGAGTCTATTGTACTATCCCCAGTAACGACTGCTACAGGAAACGGTAGCAGCCGGGACCGACGGCTTAACGTGCCCTCCGAAGCACGGGAGGCGATGGACATTTCCAGGTGGTCACCCAACCTGTGATTAACCGCGTCCAAAGTTGCTTAACTCCACCATTGCATTAAGCAAGGCGAGACAATTGGGCTACGGCTGCCCCCTAAATAAAGTCTATCATAGGGCCTTGGAAGTCTTCAAATTTTTCCATTAGGAGAGAGGAGGTAGTATTGACTGACTACATATCGGCCACTTTTTTTGATCTATGCATACTTACTAAAAATGAAAACAACCTCCTTCATGTTCCTCTGGTTTTGATTAATTGCCCCTTGTGTATCAACTTAAGGCTTCTCTAGGTCTCAGTCTATCATTAGCTATTTCTCCTTTTAAGCGCATATAATTACTATTATTACATGGTTTTATTCCTGCTCTTTTTTTTTTTTATAGTATAACAGTTTTAAAATAGAATTATTTTCCCTTTATAAGTAACTTTTTGTAAACAATTTTGATCTTTGGCAGAACTTAGATGTATCTCTGTGAGTCATTCCTAATTATCTTTTTAAGTACTTATGTTCTTATCTTGTGTATAACACCAAGGTTTTATGGGATATGAATCTGCGTACAGGGCGCCAATGACCTTGGTGTTGATGCGTCCATCAACTAATCCAATCAACAACCAGGTTCCTCCTAATCAGTCATGCACAGACAACCACTACTACTCTTTTGCCCACAAGTACTCTCTTGGTAATAAGTCAAATGAACAGTCGAAAGGAATATAGTATAATCTACCATTAAACAAATCACTTTAGTATTGGAATGCATGTCATCTTAACGGGTTTTATTTTGCAGCATATTTACTAGCAAAACTAGTTCTGTTATAAGTTGCACATGTAAAACACAAAACTTCTCTGTTTCGAAGAAAGGCATATCGGCAGTACTGAATGGAAAAGAAAAATCCCGGGAAGGGTTAATTCCAACTGGCCAGAAACAGCAAAATCCTCCAGTTCTCACAAGCCGAACATCACATGTCAATCGAAAAGTCCAATGTGAAAACTTCAAGGAGTCGAAGGTGCAATTTTTTCGACCGGTTAATATTTCCTAGAAGAGTACTCATGCCAAAATTTCTCGATCTTATATTTACTCTATATTACATCCGTGATTGCAGCACAATAATGAATGATAGATTATTCTGTGACATCACAGCAACAGAAAATCATGGAGTAGAGAGAGCTTCATCTGGGCTGGTGAATCTGAAGAATCTGGGCCGACAATAGCTCGTTAAAAAGGGAGAAAATTTCAATTTGCTATCATAGGAGACTTGAGATTATCTTATTTGTGTAAGGTGTTTCTAAAATAAAGAGTAAATTCTCTAGCACTACACCGGTGAATTTGTTGCTATGAGGAATTGTTAATATAGGATTTTTTGAATCCGACGGATTCCAGCAACCTAAAGAGGAATCGCAAACATTGTATGAACTTCACAGGCTACCGTAAATAAAATAATAAACAAAGGTTTTGCAACTAGAAAAGCGTCACAAGAGTCGTGTTCATAAGCTGCTGCCACGACACGTCACAGAAAGGAAGAGGCTCTATGAGAGTTACCTCACAGTAGAATGATGGAAGTACGTTGTCACTTTGAAGAAACCTACGTCTACCTCAACGATTGCAACAAAACCTGCGCGATTTTCTACCGTCCACGTAGAGAGAAATCATATCAAAATCAGTCCAAGGAATGTAAAGAAATTTTTACAAAAGGATTTATGGTGATTGCGAGATACTCGTACAACGGCAAGCTCATAATCAGAAGAATGGATAGGAGGATTAAGGTTAACTCCCTTTACTGTCAGCAGCATGTTCTCAATTTTCCACTAGGAAATCCCTGCATTGTATGGAGAAGACAAAAGCAAAGTTTGCCTGCGTCAAGACAAAGGCTCCAACCATACGTCTAACTCGAGCGTTCAATTTGTGCGATTTGGAAGATGAAACAGGAATTCACGTTATACCCTTTCATGATATCCCTGTCAAATCACCAAATGCACCCCCGATGGATTTCTGTGGGTTTGGATTATTGAAACGAGCCCTTGCTCTACGCCGTCCAACAACCATTGAGGATCTCTGGAAAGCCTGCAAACAGGAATGGAATAATAATACCCTTGCCGTTCTGCAGACATCTCTTCTACAGTGAAATTTACGGTGCAGGGCAATAGTCCACAACCAGGGTCATCAAATAGAACACGATTGTAGATGGAGAAGGGGGGGGGGTTTCTTCGTAAACTTTCTCCTCCAAATCTTTACCATAATCGTAATGAACTTTCTGTAATCATATTAAGAAGTTTTTATGATCATATTCACCTGCTCCCGTGATCGCTCAATAATATTAGTAGGGTATTATTTAAAAATTTCTTGATGTACATCTTTTTTAACATGTCTCTGAGGTCTTCGTCTAATGCTCCTATTTCGTTGTAAAAATCGTGGCTAAGTTCCTTGTGAAATGCGAAAATGAACTTCGGTTTTTTTTCATACATCTCAAAAAGATGATTCACCCAGTTCATTAAAACCTATGGATATTAAAAACCATTATTTTATTTGTTACCAAATACTGCAATTTTTTTAATCATACTGTATTAAAATCAATGATAATAGCACGTAAAAACACATGTGTATACAACTGCGAAACAGCGAACTGATAACAAATCGAAAAAATGCTTACTGCAACAGATGTTTATTTCTAGCCACTTGGTGCCGGCATAGAACCGGGCCCAAGCGCATCACCACTTACCGTGAAGACCAAAAATCAATAACAGAGTCCTTCAAAAATAGGAAAAGAACTTATTCAGCCTTGCTCCTGAGTGATCGTTAGAAATTAAAAAAACAATCTCAGCCAGAACAACTCACAGAAGGCTTCAGGGAGCTGGTCTGAAAAGCTGCAAAGCCAGAAAGAAGCCATGACTCTGACAACAAGAGGAAGGCCCGTTACGCATGGGTTTTAAAATAACATTTCACCGAAGAATAGTGAACAAATGTCGTGTGGTCAGACGAATCAACTTTGAGGTAAGTTAGGTAATTATGTAACCTACGAAGACAAAACAAATTGAATTAAAAATAATATTCGCTGACGATTTTTTTAATTATTAAAGTCTCTATATTTCCTTTTATTTCAGTTTTTTGGTATTCCTGGTGGTACGGAGCCGAATGAGCGAAGAATTTAACTCGGGAGTGTGTGGTACCGACCGAAAACGACGGCGGAGGAAGCGTGATGGTCTGGGGCTGCATGGCTGGCTCTGGAGTTGGCGTAATAATCGTGTCTGAGGGCGGAATGAACTTTATGAAGTACATCAATGTTCTAGAGTCAGCACTGATGCCCTCATTTTCGACTGTTTTTGCCTATACAACCATTGACGGCGTTAAATTCCAACAGAATAACGTGCCATGTCATACATCAGCCCGTAAAATGACGTGGTTTCGGGAAAATCACATCGACCTTCTGGAGTGGCCTCCACAGTCTCCTGACTAGAATCCTATAAAATATCTATGGGCTATTCTAAAACATAAAATCAGTCACACAATTACATGCAAATAACAACTGAAAAGTCGCTTCGCCAAGAATGGAACGCTATAAGCCCTGAAGAGTGCAAAAAGCTCGTGAGATCTATGCCTAAAAGAATTTCTGCTGCACTTAAGTCAAAGGGTGGACCTACAAAATATTGATTCTATTATAATAAATACAATTTTGAACTTATATAAAGTTGTTTGAAATTTTCTCATATTGATACTCCCTAAAAAAATAAAAATTTGTAAGGTGCTCAATATTTTTGCTCAATGCTGTATAATACTTATGATTTAACGTATACCGTATATCAAAATAATATAAACAGACTTATTATCAAAATAATATATACCGTATATCAAAATAATATAAATAATATAAAAAGACTTTAAAAAATGAAACTTAACAATCTATTATAATATTAATAGCAAAATAATAACACATTAGAACAAACATTTGTAAAATAATAAATAGTAATCTTTATATAATGAAGATAACCTCCAAAAGACAGCTGCCCGAAAACAGGATCATTAAGAAAAGAAAATTACAACAAACATACATAATAATAATAATAATAATAATAATAATAATAATACATTTATTGCCCCCATAATGAGGGAATATAATAATATTCGAAAGATAAAAACCTTAAAAAGAATTCTCAACAAATAATTTTTAAGACGAAAATTGAAATGTTTCACAATATTTAAAATTTTATTTAAGATGTTATTTATGATAATATTTTTTATTGAAATAGAAAATTTATTATTAAAATATTTTAATAAAATTAAAAAGTTATATGAATTTACGCACTACTCATTCATATTACAAAATAATATGAATAGTTAAAGTAAAGAAACATGGCTTGCTTTATGCAATTATTTATTTTAATGCACTATTTGTACATTTAAATGTGCAGTATTTTTAGTTATGTTAAGGCCCTACAGAACCAATTTAAGTTACTGAAATATTATTGTTAATGCATAGCCTACAACAATAGAAGAAAGCACTGATTATTGTTATAGACTATGAATGGAAACGTCACTCGCGTCTTACACGAAGCTCCGTGAACTCTTCTCGTCAACGTGAAGATTTTATGCGTAAGTGACGTTTCTGCAACGTCATTCACGTGCGAAAAACTCAACACGAGGTCCAGCTGGAGCAGAACTTCACACCGTTCAACAATCCTTTATATCCGTTAAGACGAGATGAAGAGGAAAAGCTGCAGAAAACGCTCCAAGAGTTGGTGAGTAAAGGGTTAAATATAACCATCTACTTCTTCCTTTGCTTCACCATGGTTGTTCGTAACCAAAAAGGACGGGAAGGTGCGTCTATGTGTAGCTTTCTATAAAATAAATCGCATGACAAACGACAATTTTTATCCAGTCCCTCGTACGGACTCCTTGCTAGATAGACTAGACAACGCCAGGTGTTCCCCAAGCTAGACATCCTACAAGCTTACCACCAATTAGGATGCGATAGTCCGACATACCGTAACGGCCTTCAAGACACGATTCGGCCTGTTCGAGTATCTGATCATGCCCTTTGGTCTAAAGGGAGCTGCTGCTACCTTCGCTAAGGCCATCAAAGAGACACTGCATGGACTTATCAACAAGGGAGTAGTAGCATTGTCACGAAATTTCGTGACCAAATATAGTAATGCAGGTGAATGCAAGCTTTCCGAGATCAAAAGCGCTAGTAGTAAACAAAAGTTTGGAGCTGCATTGGAGGAGTCGAATACGAACACCTCGGCCGGAACATTTACTGGAGTGGAGCGAGTAGCAGCAGCCATTCCAGAGGGAACAACGGACGCCAATTCGAACGCTGACAACATGAACGACTGACAAGGCGAAGGACAAGGTTTTCCGCCGGGAACTGGGCTTCATAGAGGACAGCCAGCCAAACCGTGTCCGCCAGTAATCCGTACTACGTTTCTCCATACGTTAGTCTGGATTCGAGGACAGGGGAATCAGCTAGAATTTCTGCTAGCCCAATTGGTTCGTCAGGAAGTACACCGCAGACCAGGCCAAGATTTTCAACTGGTTATGCCCTTTGGCTATCAAGCCTACCGCACTGAGGACTTGGGAGCGGTATTCTATACCCAGTAAGGTAAGCTCGCATGCATAATTTCCTCTCATTAGATTTCAAGCTCTTTCTAAAAAAAATGTGTGGCTACCGCCCTTCCTTTTTAGCAAGAGTTTATTAATGTCAAACTGTAAATGCGTCTTTTGATAAGCGTAGTTAGCAACATTAAGTATTCTTTTTCTTACTCTATTACAGAAAGGTCCCTTGCGGGTAATATTCTAAACGCTTTTGCGTCGCCGCTCTCCATGATGGTTTTATGGCGGTACTATGTCCAGGATTATCCACTTTACGGATCCTTAACACGTTGAAGAAAGCCAGCTTTGGTTTCAAGCAAACGGAAAAGTATTCCGGTTTAATTTTCCATTAAGCATTTCCTTTTGTAGTGCAACTGAGTTTTAGAGTTGCGGAAGCAGCTTGTAATTAATCATTACATTATTACTTTATAAGTATATTGCTTTATGTAAATATACTTAATTTAAATGAAATTCAGAAGTGTTGAGAGTAGGCGCTATACGCACTTCTCCACGTTTCCTCATGTCAGAGGGAAAATTGAACTATTTCTTTTGTAGTTACAAATTTTGTTTGATTAAAGAGTAGTTTATTTTTAAGTTAATCTATCTCTGTGTCAAGATTACTTACTTTAGAATTTAAGATTCCACTTGCGCCAATTAACACTATTTCTACGTGCCAAGCATATTTTGACGACATCTTGGTGTACGCTCACAATATGTCACAGCTAAAAAAACGGCTGCGAGCAGTGTTCCAGAGGCTACGGGACCTAGTATTTTATTTAACGCCTTCCAAATGTCAAGTGGGAGTCGAGGAAGTGGAGCACCTGGGATTTAAATTATCAAGCAAAGTAAAGGCATGCGAGCAAAGGCTGACATGGGCACAACCAAATTCATCAGCTGAGATCCTTCTTGGACACAGCACAGTTCTATAGATACTTCGACCTCGCACCTTATGCGGATAAGCAGTTGGGCTTTGTGTTAGTGCGAAAGGACTGATCATTCCAAATCCCATCTATTTAATTTACTGTGCCAAATACTGTCGTTCCCGGCCAATCTAGTAAAAACGATATTGGTGGTGTAACGGAGGCTGAAAATCTCCAGAGACAAATGAAAGTAAGAAACTGGCAGTGCCCTATTCATTTTGCTGAGCGCTACTGGTGCCATCGGAAGTGCAGCGATCTCCATTATGGGAATGGCAGAAACGTAAGGTGGCGTATGTTCTCAGTGTTATTTCAGCTGTTTTTGTAGATGACTTCAAGAGGTATTAGTAAGCGTAACCTGTTTTCTGATTTTTTTTAAAAAAACTTTATTGCATTAACTAACGATAACGTATACTTTTAATGACTTTCAATAGCTGATTCAATGCCTTACGAATTTTTAAAAGAGCGCGTACAACTCGCAACTCCTATCATTATTGTAATAATGAAGGCTTAGCCAGAGACAAGTGAAAGCGTAGGTGAAGAAAACTGAAGAATAAGAGTTTGGCTTCCAATTCTTACGCCTAATAAGATGTATCCACTTTTTACGAAGAATGTCATCCTTCCGAAATCTATTGTGCAAATATGATACCTGGTTATACGAGCTTGGTGCTCATTTATTGAGTGACAGTTGTTTTTTTAATGCATTCATCACAATAAAAATGTTTATCACAATACTTAT
>JAHWFO010001990.1:295472-330751 GCA_023313115.1 Rhysida immarginata
ATGTAAATACGGTTGTGCTCATTCACAGGGGGGGGGGGGATAAACCAGCCTGTTGGAAGATGTAAAGGTGGTTTCAGAGGAACATTTCGTACATCAATATTCGCCGTCACGGGCATAGTATGCGACCTAACAGGCCTTGAAAATGGTATGATCATCGGGTACCGTACAAAAGGCGGCAGCATTTCGAAAACCGCAGCTTTCCTGATCAATTCGTGTAGTGCCATAGTGAAGGTGTATAAGGAGTGGAAGATTGGACAAGTTGTTCATTCCGGGTGTACAAACTGCAGAGGACTACGGGTCATTAATAGACGGGATGAGCGGCGCTTGAGACGGCTGGTTACATGATCATCATGACAGCCCAAATGAACGAGGAATGCACCAGGAAGCTATAGAAAACAGCTGTGCAACGCACAGTGTTGCATCTTTGGCCTTCACAGCAGACGTCTGGTTCCAGCACCCATGTTGACAAATATGCATCGCAAGAAACGACGTGCGTTTGCATTGTAATTACAAACATTGGATTTTAGACCAGTGGAAAAAGGTTGCATTTTCCGATGAGTCGCGTTTTCTACTGTGCATCGTATCGATGGGCGCTGGCGTATCTGCCGGGAGACATCCGAATACAAACTGCCCGAAACCAATGTTGTGCGGCAACAAGCTGGAGGAGGCCGTGTAATGGTCTGGGGCTCGTTTTCGTGGCATATTTTGGCATTACTTCCTGGAAGGTACCGTCAATAGCTGTGCACATTTATCCATCGTTGCCGACCAGGTGCATCCCTACTTGGCCAAAATTTGCCGTGCATGGTTCGAGGAGCATGAGGATGAGTTCCACTTACTACCCTGGCCTCCAAACTTCCCAGATCGTAATTCTTGCGAGGATATGTGGGAAAATCTGGATCGAAACGTCAGGCTGCGAGAGTGGTTCACTCCACTTTGGCCCCGTGAAGTTGGCCCCTTCCACTTTGGCCCCGTCCACTATCGCCCCTTCCATTTTCACCCCTTCCACACTCGCCCCCTGCAAAAATACTTTTAAGACCCACTTTCATAAAAAGACCCTGCAGAGAGGTTAACAAGTCAAATAGAAAACTAAGAATTCAGTTATTTAGAATACTTACCTAACCTAACCCATGAAATTCTTCTTTTAATTAAGAACGATTTAAATTAAAGCTTTCCTAAAATCTAAATTGTTTTAAAAGAAATAATAGAGTTTAGAAAATAAAAAAAAACGCAAACAATGTTTTAAAAACAAAAAAAAGATAATTTATTAACACAGTTTCCCTAAACGTCTGTTATGTGTAAGAAACATAAGTACATTAACACATAATATAATATATAATATTTATTAAATCATTTATGTTTCATTCATTTAAAATTCCATGGTTCGCACAGTAGTTAGTCGTTAGCCTGATTATTATAGGCCCACGGTTTTCAAAAATTTTTGAACAAGTACCACCCCACAAGGACAGTAAACTGAAGTACCACTGTCAATGAATCCTTAACAAACGTTCGTGCTGTTTTGAAGACTCTATAATTACAATAATTATGACGTTATAGTGATACTACACTAATTAAAGAAGCATTTTAAATAAATACAAGGTGTAAAACCACTAGTGGTGGGCGATTCCCGATTCCGAAACTCGATTTCTCGATTCCATAATACCAAAATATCAATCAAGCTAACTTTTTTTATCTGCTTCACAATACATTGTTATAATATTTCTGCTTCACAACATGTTTGTTATTAAATAAAAATTCATGAATGGCTTCTTCTATGTGTTTATTTTGCTACTCTTTTAACCATGGAAATAAATTACAATAAACAGATTTAATTTTAATATTTTAAAAAATAGATTCAGTTTTTCGCAATAATCGATTCCAGGATTATTCGACTATTCGATTAATCGATTCTGACCCTCCCAGATACGATTCAATTTTTCAGGGAATCGCCTACCACTAAAAACCACTTAAAACAATTGGGTGATTATTCGTGAAAAACATTGCTTGAAGTACCATCACAGTTTGAAACCCTGGCTATCTTGTATTCCAGTTACTTGCGTATAGCCTTTGCCTCTCTTCAGGGCGAAAGTGAAATTACCATATAATGGCGCCGGGGCGAAAGTAGACTTCGGGGGCGAAAGTGGAACGGGCAAAAATTTAAGGGGCGAAAGTGGAAAGGGCAAAAATTTAAGGGGCGAAAGTGGAGGACAGCGCGAGAGTCACCTGACCATGGTAGGCTGATCAACAATCTAACCTTCATTGTTTTCAACAAACGAAAAAATACTAATTCTTAAAATCCAAGATGGAAACAATGATGATTACATTGTTATTCAGCCTTGGATGATCAGGTGACTTTTCCGCGTCGTGGCTTGTCTTTTTCGTCGGCTACGGTAGCCAACGAGAAAGATAGGCCACGGCCAAAACCACCTAGACAGAAGACTTAATAACGGAAAAGCCATACATTGTTACATCATCATTAGTCGACCATTGTTAATCCTACTTCTACCAATAATAAGCTGATAGTCGACTGATGATGATATAACAATGTGTGACGTTTCCGTTATCAGGCCTTCTCTCTAGGCGATTTTGCCCCGGCGCGGAAAAGTCACCTCACCATACTAGCCCGAGTAACAATGTAATCTTCACTGTTTCCATCTTGAATTTTAACAATCAATATTTTTTCGTTTGTTGGAAACAATGAAGGTTGGATTGTTGGCCGGACTACTATGATCAGGTGACTTTTCCGCGCCGAGGCAACGCCTCCTATAAAGAAAGCCTCAGCACTGAAACGTCATACATTGTTACATCATCATACTTCGTCCTTTGTTAACCGCGTTTCTACCAATAATAAGCTCTAAATTTGGTCGACCTATGATGATGTAACAATGTATGAAGTTTCAGTGCTGAGGCTTTCTTTATAGGAGGCGTTGGCCGAGGCAACTCCTCCTATATAGAAAGCCTCGGAACTGAAAAGTCATACATTGTTAAATGTAGCCAACGAGAAAGACAGGCCCGGGCACTAAAAAGTTACATGACTAAAGTATATCGAGCAACAATCTAATCTTCATTATTTCCAACAACCGAAAAAACACTGATTGTTGAAATCCAAGATGAAAACAATGAAGATTGGATTGTTGCTAGATTCTACTTTGGTCATGTGACTTTTTAGTGCCCCCGCCTGTCTTTTTCGTCGGCTACATTATTACATCATCATAAGTCGACCTTATTTAGAGCTTATTGTTGGTAGAAATACGAATAACAATGGACTACTATGATGATATAACAGTGTATGACGTTTCCGTGCAGAGGCTTTCTGTTTAGGAGGTGTTGTTCCAGGCCTTGTTATCTCGTTGGCCTCGTGTCATATCTAGTGACACTTGTCACGCGTTGCGGAGTTATTTAGTTTAACCAACGCCACTTAAAAAACAAAGCCTGATTACTGCGTCATCAAACCAGGGCTAACAATCCAATCTTAATTGTTTAAAACAAACGAAAAAACACTTGTTGTAATCAGTGTATTTTTGTTTGTTGAAACAAAGAAAGGTGGATTGTCAGCCCTCGTTTGATGACGCAGTCAGCAAGCAGTGAGCAGGCCTTGTTTTTTAGGTGGCGTTGGTTTAACCAATGCTGAGAGGGCTGGTGTGCACATGATGTATGGAGCTGCAAGAGAAGCAGCAAGGCTTTACAGACAACGGTTTTCTAACAGAATTTTGCAGGTGTTTACAAATTTAGACCACGTTTGAGAGAAATGGACTTTTGTTAGAAGACATGATCCTGATAGAGAAAATACTGCGCGCAGTTCCGATGTACAATGTAAAGACCTGTATTCACTCAAAACTGCTTTGAATTTGGATACATGTTTATTAAACGAAAATAATTTACTAATAAATTTAGTCTTCTTCGATTTCAACTATGGCATTTTAAAAATAAAAAAAAAACAAACACTTACCTTATGTCTTGGGGTTCCTCTCAAGCAGAACGGTTTGTGCCTGTTATATTCTCTTTCTGCTGCTATATAGAATGTGCGCAAGTAGTGGTCCGTCGGTTGTACACCGAACCCCCGCAGGCGATAGGAGAATATGCCGATACTAGTCATGTCTTCGGCAAACGTGGTGACATAACCGTTGTCTTCATAGTCCTTCCAGATGAAAGGGTAAACGTTCACATGTTGGGAAATATTCTTCCATCTCACTCTCACTTCGGGCAACTCGAGTTCTGTTTTCCCGGTCAACATTGGAATCAATGCTTGAGGAGTGCCATCCCCTACTATATTGTAACCATGCAATATGATCGCCTTTAATTTATTCTTCAGAAACTCGTATGTCTTAGGTAATTTGCGAATGAAAGTCAATCGGGAAAGTGAATCAAAAGCAAAAAAGAGAACATTTAATCGCATTGCCTTAGGAGACAGATAGTGCCAACCTGTTTTTTTATGTATATGCTTATTGAAGTGGACGCCAGCCATAATATTTCGCCAACGTCTGAACTGTTTATCAACGCATTTAACTCTAAAGAAATCAGATAAAAGTTCTACGCTCTCTGATTCGTTTCTTTCTACACGATCAACCTTTTTAGTAACGTCTTCGGATTCACGTTCCAGGAACGTATATTCACACTTTACTTCTTTGTGAGTCTTCAGCGTTTCGTTACATACGCTAGCCGTACCATAATTTAAGCATACCCAATCAGGTTCCTCGTCACATAAGATAGGAGTGCTATTTGTGAAATACTTTATGATATTTGGCTCCCACAATTCTAACTTAGGCTGTTTACAAGGTAAACGAATATCCTTAGCCTTTTGAGGTCTAAATGCTTTATTCCATTCCGGTATTAATTTATATATGAAACTCTGATTATTCTTTAGACTTGATCTTTTGTCAAATTTATCTCTAACACTGAACATAAAGTAAAAATATAAAAAATCAAATATACCTAAAAATAATATGATGTAAAAGACTTTTCGCAAGAACATATTCAAATTAGATATGATCCAAGAGCCGGTTTCTTAATTTCGCAAAATTTTTCTTGTTTCTGGAAAGTAATAGCTTGCATTAAATTTATTTTAATTTAATTTTGTAAAATAATGAATTAACAGTATTAAAATTTTGTTTTAAATACAGAGTTCATAGTTGAAGTATCATTGGTTCTGTTTATTTTAAATTCATTTCAAACTGCACTGCTGGCAAAATAAAACCAACACATCGGGAATGGGTCGATTTATTAGAAATTTTCAACGCATGTAGCATTGGTGGCATACAAGAAATGATTCAAATTGCATGACAATACGTCTAGAAGAACGTTGTGCAGGGTGGCTCCCATGCCCTTCCTGGAGAAGAATTGTTCGGACCAGATTTGCATGAATTCGTCAGTTTGGCATCTGCATTGTAATGGAACATGACTGTACAGGGTCGGGACACATTAATATGACCACCTGCTAGTATCCGGAATATCCATCTTTGGCGGTAAGCACAGCAGCTAGTCGACGTGGCAGAAAGTCAATAAGTCCTCGGAAGGTGGTTGCAGGTATCTGGGACCATTCGGCGATCAGTGCATCCCGTAATTCCATCACCGTCCAGCTTTGCGGACATGGCGATCGAGATGGTCCCACAAATGTTCAATGGGGTTGAGGTCCGGGGAATTTGGTGGCCATGGGAGTAGCTTGAATTCATCCTCATGCTCCTCGAACCAGTCGTGGACAATTTTGGCAGTATGGCAGGGAGCATTGTCCTGTTGAAAGGTGCCATCACCCCGAGGAAACACTGTCGACATAAAGGGGTGTACCTTGTCTGCGACGATCGTCAGGTAGCGAACAGCATTCAGTGTACCCTCCAGCGGGATCAGTGGACTCAGACCATACCACGAAAACATCCCCCAAACAGTCACACCTCCCCCACCAGCCTGTCGTCTGCCAACGATGGTGTCGGGATACCTGTTCTCAGATGCTTCCAGGCGAATTCTCCATCGTCCGTCCACTCTGTTCACCAGAAACCGCGACTCATCAGAGAAAGCAACCCTTTGCCACTCAGAGGTCCAATGGCGATAGTCCATTGCGAATTGGAGGCGTTTTCGGCGATGCACAGGCATCAACATGGGTGCTATTACCATACGCCTGCTCCGGAGCCCCAACCTCAAGAGGGATCGTTGCACTGTCTTTGTGGCCTCACAGTTCATTTGCTGTGTCAGTTGCTCAACAGTGGCACGCATATTGGTCTTGGCCAGGCGTCGTAACCGACGCTCGCCTCTAGGATCGATGGGCCGTGGGACCCACAGTTACCTCTTCGGTTGCTCGAAACTGTCTGGTTCGTCCAGTCACCGTACACCTTCACAACGGCAGCCCTACACAAAGGTGGCCGTTCCTGAAATGCTGCCCCCTTTGACCCGATAGCCAATGATCATCCCCTTTTGGAGGTCTGACAGGTCACTTGCTCTGCCCATGACGGCGACAATTGCTGTGTTAACGGATGCTAATGCACGTCTGCTGTTGTCAGCTTTTAATGATATGCAATGATTTTTCATCTGCATACCATGGGACGTTCCAACATGTTCGACGAGAGGTGGTCATATTAATGGGTCTTGACCCTGTAAGTGTTTTGACAGCAACTGCAATGCCTCGCACACGCTGCCGTGCTCCTGTGCAACAACTCATGGAGTTTGACAGATGTCGGTCTATGGGTCTTCGAGAGGCTGGATGGTCTCATCGGCGTATCGCGGCGCAGATCGGTCCTAATGTTTCTGTGATGGCTCGATATTGCCAGCAGTGGTTTACGGAAGGAACGCACTCACGTAGACCAGGTTCTGGACATCCACTCACAACTGAACCATGCCAAGACCGTCAAATAGTACGAGAAGCTTTGAGCAACCATACTGTTTGGGAAATCGCAAATTTATGAATTAAATCTCGTAGTGGATTATAATATTTATTTTATTATTTAAAATGTTATTTTTATTCACAGTGTGTAAATTAGAATTACGCAATTCCTTGTTGTAGCGCGTGGACCTTTGTTGTCGCAAAATTTTTTTTTTCGAACGCGCGTGATGTGTGTTCTTGGTCTCGCGCGGCGATTTACTTCGCAACTAATTAACTCGGTCGCGAGATGTTGTACTGTCTGATTGTTGCGCAATCAGTGTTCTATTTTTTTAATTGCGTAGTACATTCTCTCGCCATCTTCTTTCCCCATTGGTCTTGCGACTACATTTCTCCATTTTCTCTTCTCAATTGTGCAGCCCACGATGGCCACTCACTTTGCTATTGTTTCTTTCTTATTGCTTCAGTCTTAAGATAGTACCTCCGCAATTGCAATTACGTGTCTGCCGATGTGGTCCCCACGTTTCATGCGTGTTAATGTTTATTTCGACCCGTCACTCGTTTGTTTGCAATTTCACCATGTTTAGGCTTGGCTACAAAGCCTATTCCGTTCGGACGGTACAATCTCTGCTGTCTTTCTCCATATTCGAATATTTTATCTACAGAACCATGCGTCTAGGGCCTAGGCTGTTAACTGTGCATTGCGAGTCGCCGCGGCTATACTACCACTCCCTACAATGGAATCAAGCCAAAAACTGTGGACACAACTATAGAAAGAAAAATAACTCCGAAAACACTATTCCACATAATAAATTTTAATGACTCAGATGTACATTTCGGAAACGAAGTTTCCATCATCAGTGAGTAAAGAACAACAAGAGACGCCGAGTATTTATAATATATAAGAACCAATCAAAAAAAATTATACAAAAAAATATTACAAAAGCAAAACGCGAAAAATAAAAGAAAACAACCAGGGAAACCCTTACAGGAAACAACACAAGAAAAGTAAATTATTTTGTAAAAAAAATTTCTAAAGGGAGCCATTCTGCCACTGGCATGGGGCCATCAATCACTATTCAGGGTTTTATTGGTTGCTTTGTTTTTTACAATTTCAATCGATTCAAGGAAGTATAACATTTTAACATCTCTACATCTCGTCAGACATATAAAGATCGATGGAATCACAACGTTGACAGGAAAAAGAAATGAAGAATACAAAAATGTGTTAGTCCTTCCCTACAACAACACACTAAACAAAGGGATCAAGAATATTTGTACTAAGTTTGGTTGTAAAGTAATTTATAAGAGCAGTAATACATTGAAAAGAAAACTAAGCATAATAAAAGATAAGATCCCAGCGGAAGATTGCCCAGGGGTATATAAGTTTAAGTATGTAACGTGTGACAAGTTTTATTTGGGAAGCTCGCAAAGAGGAGTGGGAATACGGATGAAGGAACATATTTCTTATGTAAAGAATGCTAGGTTAGGGGTGTCATCTTTTGCGGACCATATCATTAATGAAAAACATAATTATTCCACAGATTTGTTTGAAGTTATTCATAGATGTAGAGATGTTAAAATGTTATACTTCCTTGAATCGATTGAAATTGTAAAAAACAAAGCAACCAATAAAACCGTGAATAGTGATGATGGCCTCATGTCAGTGGCAGAATGGCTCCCTTTAGAAAAATTTTTTTACAAAATAATTTACTTTCCTTGTGTTGTTTCCTGTAAGGGTTTCTCATTTTGCTCTTTTAACCGGACTACTCTTTTATCCGGTGCGGGGTGCAAAAGAGGGGGGGAGGGGAGGGGTTTTGTTTGGCTGTTATAAGGCTAAGCTAAGAAGATAGTTTGTATTGGTTGTTTTCTTTTGTTTTTCGCGTTTTGTTTTTGTAATTTTTTTTTTGTATAATTTTTTGATTGGTTCTTATATATTATAAATACTCGGCTTCTCTTTAGGGGTGGGCGATCCTGGATATTTCAGGATCGATCTCGGGCTCGAACCGATCTCAAACCTTTTTTATCATTTTGGGACAATAGCAGCAACCAGAGTACAAATAATTTGTTTATCTTATAGGAAGGTAATTTAATTTATGATTTCCAATAAATATTGCATTGATCACAAATCAAAGAAACTATTTTTATTTATTTAGAAAGATTCTTATTTAACATCAGGCATTGCTCTCCTTTAATCTTAATCGTTTAGATGAAATGATTTCACCACTTTTTGAAAATATTCTCGAAGTGCCTCGTGCACACAAGTAATTTTACCCAGAGCCACGTGATTTTTAATCTCGTCTAGAATTTCCTTGATTGGTTTTACATGATGACGAATAATAATCGGAGGAGGCAGTTTGCATCGACAATCGACAATCGAACAGTGTAGTGTATCGGTATTCGTGTGGAACTTGAAGCATAGCTTCCATAATCTCACCCTTCATAATCATATTCCAAGGGAAATACACTGAACTAGAAAAGAAGCCTGATGTACCCACAAAGGTCATCCAAAGTATGAAAGAAAATTGCCTCCTCTTGGTGGAGGAAAATTTGATTGACGATTGTCTGAACTAGGAGTATATTACATAGTAAGCCACAGAAAAAACGAAAGAATTTATGAAACCCAGTAATCTGGGAAGATGACATTATCAATGTCATCAAAATTGACATCAGGGATATGTCTTGGATTACGATGCCTTTTTCTATGTAGAGAATGTTTTAGAATGCCAGAGACTAGATCATTCTCATGATTTGCCATAATAGGCAGCACGGTTTTCATGAGCTCTTGAACATATTTCCCGACATGGGTCATATCGAAGTCATTATGAATGGAGTAATTGCGAGCAATTCTCCTATCTAATTGTGCAATAGTCCTTAGGGTAATGTTCTGGAAAGTTTGGAGTTCCTTCCATCTTGTCTTGCAAATCGTAGCCCAGACGAGCATGCCATATAGCAAGATGACACGAACAATTATTTTGTATAACAGTAGTTTGTTATCAACACTGAGGGCACTGTTACGACCCAACAGAGCAATTAAGCTAAACTTTGCTTTTTTGGCCTTGTTCATCGCATAAGTCACATGCATATTCCATGATAGTTTTGAATCAATAACAACGCCAAGGTATCTATAATTATCAACCCATTCCAAGTATTTGCCATATAACTTTAAGGAGTCAAGATTTCTCTTTTCCTTCTTAGTGATAAACATTTCTGGCATTTGTCGACATTCAGTTTTAATCGCCACTTGCTAAACCAGATTTCACATTCTTCAAGGGCTTTCTGCAAACGTGATACAACAACACTAGGCTGGCGTGCCCATGTCAGTATAGCAGCATCATCCGCATAAAAATATAGCTTGCAGTAAGAGATTTCAGGGAAGTCACGTATATAGTAATTGAACAGAACTGGCCCCAGCACTGATCCTTGTGGGACACCGCCATTTATCTCACAGGTTTCAGATAATTCATCTCCAACTCTGGCCTGAAATGACCTGTTGGATAGAAACGAGTGAACTAGACTAATTAAATCATGTGGGAAACCATCAGTTATCATTTTATAAATAAGGCCTTCATGCCAGACCTGATCAAATGCTTTATGAACGTCTAAGAAAATGACGCCGCAATACATCGAAAGATTAAGGGGAGTGTTAACATCCGCTATAAGTCTCCAAACTTGGAGCTGGCAAGAATGTTCCGCCCGAAAACCAAATTGCTCTGCACGGATGAGATTATTGGTTGTGCAGAAATCTAAGAATCTTGTGAGAATTGTTCTCTCCAAGACTTTGGATATAGAAGACAGCAAACTGATGGGCCTGTAGCTTACAGGGTTTGCAGGATTTTGACCGGGTTTAGGGATACTTAGGGCAACAGACTGTTTCCATGTATCCGGAAAGTAACAGTTATCCCAACAGTCGTTTATAATTTTAGTGATATCACTAGTTACATTATGCGGTAAATTTTTTAAGGCATTGTTATTGATAGTGTCTTTACCTGGTGCCTTCTTTTTCTTGAGTTTCTTAAAGCAATTTTGAATCTCGGCTACCTGTATTTTATGTTTGGCCACATGATGGCTATTGTTGTAATACTTTGTTATGCTGCTTTCTACCATTTTGGATATTTCTAGTCCTTCTGGACGATCATCCTTTGGAGTCACAAATTGTTTTTTAAGTGAATCAGCAATAAGCTGTGCTTTGTCTTGGTCATTACTTATGAAATATCCATTAGTGTCTAAAAGCGGTGGAATGTTCATGGCCTTTTTGTTTTGTAAGGCTCGAATCATGCACCATATAGAATTGTCCTGGGTTGACAAACTCTTCACCTTCTCATTCCATCTATCGTTAAGAAGTTTATTTACTTCCTCATGTACGCTTCTCGTAAGTCGGTTATATTTGGTTTTAAGCCAAGGCTCTCGTATTCGGTGCCATTGCCTCCTTACCCTGTTTCTTTGATCTATTAGATACTTGATTGCTGGAGTAAGATTGAGATGGTCAGGCCGTTTCACGTCTACTGGAGAAGCACAGGCATTGATGGCTTCAGTAATACGTGTAGTGACCCTTTCAACATTTATGTCTATCTCCTCCGTACTATGCACGTTATTGATTAGATTACTGTCATTTTTGAGAAGATCTCTGAAAAGTTTCCAATCTTGTTTAAGCCCCATTTGTTCTCTGCAGTCAATATTGAGATTTTCAAAATTCAGTGCGACCGGTTTATGATCTGAAGATAAATCATCAACAGTAAAAATATCGAATGGCTTATAGAAGCCTTTCAGCAAAACAATATCAAGGACATCACTTGTAGGTGAGTGATCACAGTAATACGTGTCGTTTACAGGACCTATCGCAATGATATCAGTTTTGCTCTGTATATATCTAGATAATATGACACCGTTCTGATTATGACGTTTGGAGTTCCACTGTGAGTGCTTAGCATTCAAGTCACCCGCCATTACCACTGGGATACTCCCAGAGAATAGCTCATCGAGCTCGTCAACATCGATCTTATGCTTGGGAGAGTTGTAAAGAGCCAGGAATTTAACATCGCCAACAATAGTATACGTGATAATAACAGAAGCAACCTCCATTCCTGTATACATTCGTATGAGGTCTTCCCGATGCCGAATGCCTTTTTTAATGATAATTGCTGCACCTCCAGATGAGCTTTTGACATTGGGAGTAATAATTCTATCTTTGCGATAAACACAGTAGCCCGGGATTCTGAAGTTCTGGCCCGGCTTCAGATGTGTCTCACAAACAAATGCCACGTCTATATCCCATTTAATCAAATAGTTATAAAACTCAATACGCCTCCGGGGAATTCCCCTGGCGTTCCAAATGACGCAACGAAGCTTTCCTCTGTTAATAACAGTATAGCGTCGTTCAGCCATAATCTCAGTGTTTGCTCGTAAGAATTCCACTCATTTGTGGATATTTTTTGCCTAATTCATTATATAAATGGCATATACTGCCAAGTTGTTTACACATGTCTTGAATGTCATTTATGTTAATTCTTTTATCCGTTTTCGAGACTATTGAGGCATAGGATGTCTCTGGAGTAACTTTAGTTGGGACTCGTTTGACTTGCGGATATTTTGGGCATTTTGTATAACTGGATGTGTGCTGCCCATCGCATCTTATACACTTTGGAGGATCTTGTCCTTTAACATTTGGGCAGTCTCGTGACTGGTGGTCTTTAGCACATTTGTTACAGCGAGGGGCTTCAGTACACCCTAGAGATATATGACCAAATCGTAAGCAATTAAAGCATTGTAATGGTCTCTTATTACCACGGAACATTTCGATGGATACAGCTAAGGGTCCTATGCGAGTAACATTTCTTAGAGTCTTGTTGTGCTCTGTGTTCGCTAACAGAACCAGAATCATGGGCATATCAATGGATCCTTTAGATTTTTTAAGTCTAATCACTTTCTCAGGAAAATAATTGACCTTTTTTAGGTCTTCCTTAAAATCGTTAAGGTCATAGGTCACGTCTACGTTTCGTATAACGTATTTGAGAACTTTTTCCGATTTAAGTTGATGATGCTGAATCTTTAGCACGTTATCAGCCTTAATGCCAGACACCAATTTACTATGCGTTTCCTCATCATGACACCTTATTTTGATCGTCTCTGCTCTGCCTGTGTGTACAGCAGGGTTGCCAAGTCGGTCACAAGGTTTTCCACCGTTCCAGCCAATCAAAACCACCAATTTTCCACTATGCTAACAAAAAAACCACCAAAAATTCCACCATTTATGATCTTGGTTATACAGTATAATTAAGATGCTAATCGTTAACAAATATGATTAATATAATGCAATAACCACACAAAAATTCATTAAAAATCTGATACAAAATTTATTGACTAAAAACACATTTAAATGCAGAAAACTTTAAAGCTTGTGTACTTTACTGATTTTTTTTACAATTCAGAGAATTTTGTCAAGATTTCGTCAATATCATGATCACTATCATGATTTTGTTGTAGAAAAGTGTACATAGATACATTAAATTTTACAAACATCTCATTTGTTGGCTCAAACGTTACACATGACATATTATAAGAATTTAGGTAACTCCTTACCATCATTATAGACTGCACAGTATCAAGTGCTAACTTGTTTGTCAGTTTATTTTTTACGACATTGTATACAGAGAACGCTCTCTCGACACTTGCATTTGAAATGGGCAAACTCAATGCACACAGTCCAACAAGAGCTATTTTGTCAAAACGGTTGTTGCCAGCAGCATCTACATCTTCCCTTACTTCACTCCAAAAAGCAGTCGTTTCTTTGATGCAAGACCAGCTTTTGTGTGATAGATCAAGGAGTATGGCATGCCACCTAAATCTTTGATTAATTCCTCTAACAATATAGGTCCGATCACATTTTTCAGAAGCATTGTACATTTCGTACGATGAATCTTCAGTGGAGTTGAAGTGTCTGGTTGAATGTTTTGTATAAGTTCCCCTAAGTGATCTATGCACTTGATAGAGGTATGTTCTGCGATAAAAACACTCAATTTCAACTCAGCTCTTTTCTGTTTTTGGGAAAATGCTGGATCTGGTTGAAATGGAATATGGTGACACGATTTTCCGGCTTGCTCAAACTTTACTCGGTTCATATGTTTAGTGCATTTGGAGTGCTTAATCAAGTCAGCCTTGTGTGCTAACAACTTCACCTTACAATATTTGCAATAAGCTGAATGAACATCTCCACATGGGTCCGGCGATATCCATCCTGAAATAATATACTGTCATAAATGACTTGGCTACCTTTTTACGAAAATCAATGTTGCTAGTAACAGCTTACCTTTTAAGTTGTTATCCGCCTCCCATTTCTTGCAGTACTTTTGCGTATGTTTTTTCTCTTTATCTTTTCCCATGATGGATGATTTTCTAGTTTGTACGAATATAATTCAGATGAAATTCAGACGATCTTACCGTATAATATACATTAATTAATGAGAGCACGACTGGTGAAAACCAATAAAGAAAAACCTTGAGAATTACCTTAATAATTGCTGATGGATCGTCCGACGAGTGAAACCTTCTCGTGTCGTTGCTATACAGTCAGCCCTGAGTCAGTCAGTATGGGACACCCGAATATGCTGAGCAGTGATGCTGAGTTTATATATGCCATTATCAATCGTCACTGACCAATCAAAGCAATATGACGTGGCTTAAAGCGACCATTGGCTTAAGTTCTTTTCAAATTGCAACTATTGTACTGGTGACTCATGATGACGCAACGTGTCCAAATCGCAAATACCAAAAAAATTATTTATAAAACTTCAGATTGGCTGAATAAAAAAAACCCACCAAAAAAACAACTTGGAAAAACTTTTTCCACTATTTTTTCCACTAAAAATATTTTGCCACTTTTTTCCCACTGTCAGGGAAAAAATCCACCAAAAAAAGTGGCAAAACCACCAACTTGGCAACCCTGGTGTACAGTAATTTGGTTAATCGCCACATGCTTTTGAATCTCGCCCAGGATTTGCTTGATTGGCTGACCGTGAGTACGTATTATGATTGGCGGAATATAGGAGCTGCTCTTGGTATTTGGCTTTTCAACATTTTTTCGCTGTTCGGACTTGCTTTCTCGAAAAGCAACAGCGATTGTATCATTTATATCAACAACATCCTTAATGTTGTCAATTTTCAACCCTTTTTTAGCCTTTTTAGATTTTGCAGGTATCCATTTATCCGTATCATTGTATAGCCGTTTGCGATTTGTACTAATCGGGTCTTTGCCATCGTTATCATTACTCCCTAAGCCGGAGGGGATAATTTCCATAGGCTGAAGATTCACACTCTCTGTTTCACAAGAGTCTCTTAGATAGTCAGAAGTTACACCAGTAGGCTGATTACCTTTCATTGACAGAGCAGAGAATTGATCTTTGAGGAACTGCTCCAACTTATTAAAGTTCTTGTTGGCTTCATTACGTGCTGCAGATATTTCAGCATTCATATTAGCAATTTTATCGTGGATTTCAGCAATGTTCCTTTTTAGTGACTCGACTTTTCCTTGTAATTTATCATACTTAGTGCACATTTCTTGGCGCATAACCTCTAGCTTATCCTTAATTTTAGCATCAAAAGCTTCGAATCTGTAATCTTTACAGGCATCTTTATATATCTCGCCATACGTATATTTACCATCACTTGTTTTTTGGCTTGCAATGCCACTTAACGCTTTGCCTGAGTCTGGCATTACGATAAAATTTAAAATAATAAGTAAAGAATAGTCAGACTGCTAGCCCTGAAAAGGGCTTTTCCAAAATAAGATCTGTAGAAAAAAACAGCCTTAAAGCATAGGATATAAAAAACCGCTGACCTTAAAAGAGTGTGCCTTCAATTAACATTCCTTCTCCAATCTATACCATCTATGAGTAGCTCGAACCCGTGCGATGATCTGCGTGTCAGGATGGCAGTTTGCATAACGATAACTTCTTTATATGCAGATACGGCAAGGGTGAGGTTGCATGGGATTGGTCGAAATTAGAATGGATTAAATGAAGCGGCCAAAGAGAAGGCATGCACATGAAAAGACGTTAATTAATCTGAAAGCTTTATCACATAACATTTACAGCCAATCACATAGCACTATAATTATAGCCAATCATATAGCAATACAGCATGCCAGAAATTCAACTATCGAACCGATCTTAAGATCGCTTGGCATCGCTAAGCTCGATCCTAGCGAAAGATCGGTTCGGCTCGATCCCATCGATCCAGGATCGCCCACCCCTACTTCTCTTGTTGTTCTTTACTCACTGATGATGGAAACTTCGTTTCCGAAATGTACATCTGAGCCATTAAAATTTATTATGTGGAATAGTGTTTTCGGAGTTATTTTTCTTTCTATACTACCACTCCATTGCGTAATTTATTCATTTTTGTACTAATACTAGTGCGAGGCACTGTGAGTACTTGAATTCATTTTTCCTTTTGTTAGTATATAATTTTTAACTTCTACCATGTTTAACCATATGATACCTTTTGTGTTCTAGTTTCTTTTTACTGTCATTAATAAAGTCTTTTATTGTTTACCTAACAAGTGTGTGTTGACTCATTCCTAGCCATAAATATTCCACTTTAAGATTCCTATATGCCTCATCACGTACGGCATCCACAGCAGATATAAGGGGCAGAGTGGCACAGATTTGTCAAGACGGACCATTGGTAACTGTTTGCTAGCTGCAGGACTGCGGGCACGGACCCCTCTAGCCAGACTCCCACTTCTGCAAGAATACCGTGCTGCGCGAAAGAGCTGACTGGGGAGCCGAATGGAGGTTCGTCTTTAATGTTGAGAGCAGATTCTGCCTGTACACAAGTGATGGACGTATACGTGTGAAGCGAAGAGCAACAAAGCGCCATCTTCCACAGTGCATCCGTCTACGGCACACAGGTCTAACCCTAGCGTAATGTTTTGGGGTGCGACCAGTATAACTCGCGATCACCCTTAGTGTTTGTGGATGAAACATTGAACAGCATTCGATACGTCCAGCAGATTGTGGAACCCGTTCTGCTGCCCTTCTTGCAACAGGAGGGTAACATTTTTTCCAGGCAGGATAGCGCCGTCCACACAGTCTGTGTTAGCTTTTAGGCCTTACAGCATGCGGCACTACTTCCCTGCCAGTACGATCTCCAGAATTTTCACTAAATGAGCGAATGAGCGTGTGTGGGACATAATGGGACATTCCACAATTGCCTCAGCATGATCAGGAGGGTTGAAACGACCTATCCCAAGACGACATCTAGCATCTTTATGACCGTATGCACGCAAGAGTCGAGGCCTACATTCAAGCACGCGGCGATTATACGACCTACTAATGTGGTTTATTGGGGCATGGAAGCCATCCTGTACAATTCTTCTGGATTTATTATCTTGCAATTTGAATCATTTCTTGTATGTTACCAATGCCACATTTGTGCAAAATTTCAAATACACTGAACGACCAATTTATTAGACACCTCTTACGGAAAATGGATCTGCCTCCCAGTGACACCCAAACAATGGAACAGGCCGAAGCGGAGTATAAAAGGGATGCATTGGATCACAAATTGCAGTCAGCAGCAGAAGTGAACTGAATATGGGTAAATCCAAGGATTTAACCGACTTTTAATGAGGCATGATCGTTGGAGCTCAATGAGCGCAGTTGAGCATTTTGCAAACCGCGAACCTTCTGGGGTTTTCCCGTGCAACAGTGTCAAGGGTATTCCGTGAATGTCAGTTATGCCAAGAAACAACCTCCAACAAACAACTCCGGACAAAACAGGGCCGTTTATGAAAGAGGCCAACGCCGACTGGCACGAATCATCCACAGCAACAGGACGGAAACAGCCCCACAATCTGCAGCGCAGTTCAATGAGGGAGCATCCCAACCCATTTCGGAGCACACGGTGCTGCGCACCTTTCACCGAGCTGAGTTTAACAATAGGCGGCCAGTACGGGTAGCGTCGCTGTCACCGCAAAATAGGAAAGCGCGCCTGCTATGGTTACACAGGCATCGACACTGGATGAGTGGAAGAAGGTCGCCTGGTCCGACAAATCGCGGTTCTTACTTCATCATGCGGACGGCAGACTGCAGACAGCACGAGGCCATGGACCCATCCTGTCAGTAGACAAACGTACAGGTGGGTGGAGGAGGAGTGCTGGTCTGGGACAATTATCTGGCCTCCTGACAATCTGTATCCGGGATAATTGCCGTGTAGCATGTTCCTCCAGCCACTGCCAGCATTATCTTGCTGGAAGATGCTGTCGGCCGCGGGGTAAAAACAGTTCATGAAAGGGTGCAGGAGGTCCTCAAGCAGATCGACGTAGGATGTAGCACACAGAATGGATGTCAGATGCATCAATAGACACATTGCATGCGACGAGAAAACACTCCAGACCAGTATGCAGCCTCCACCTGCCTGAGTGGTCCCCACATAACAAGCGGGGTCCATAGCTTCGTGTGGCCTGCGCCAGACATGGACACGACCATCGGCCCGATACAGCTGAAACCTTTACTCGTCTGACCAGGCAACCCTTCGCCAGTCTTCAGCGGTCCAATATCGATGTTTCTTGGTCCAGGCTTGACGATGTGCAGCTGTCAAGAGTGGCACCCGTCCTGCTCCAAAAGCCTGCAGCTGCCAAGGTTCTCCGAATTGTCGTCACGGATACAGTTGTGGGATGTCTCTGGTTGCAACGCATGGCGATTTGGCCCGCTGTCGCCCTTCGGTCAGCAGTTGCAAGCCGCGTGACCAGGCGAACACCTCTGGCATCAATGAAGCGTGGGCGGCCCGTCTGCTGTCTGACATGGGTTGTAATGCCTCGTTGAGTGTACTCTCGATAGATTCTTGCGGGAAAATTGCAGGGTTTTGGCTACATCTGATATTGAGGCACCCATCCTTCTGGCACCAACTAATATCCCCCGTTCAAATGCAGATAGCTCTCGGCGTGCTGCCGTTTATGCAGCTAGTTTTGCTTACAATGATTATACGATATCAAGGAATCCTGTGCACTTGCATTCCGAAGCACCTGGAAGCAGCGGGATCTGTCTCATTACGGTGTGCAATGACTTTTGGTGAGTGAGTGTAAATTGGTCGTTCAGTGTATATCGTCCCCTTCCTTCTAGATGTTGCATTTTTTGCCAGCAGTGTATATAATATATACAAAAATATTATTACGAGCAATAATTTAACCATGGGCTGGAAGATTCTTTATGCCACAATTAATGCAAAATAAAATTCCACATAGGAATAAAATAAAAGCCAAAAACACTCACGTGAAGGCACATAAAAGATATGGATGCAAATGTCTTAAGTAGCATAAAAAAATCCTCCTGGATTTTATGTTTAACAAGAATACGATGTACAGGGTGACCCATTTTAAAATTTCTCCTGGAATCTCTCGAAAACACATGGGATCGAAAAAAAGTTTCGAATGAAATTTATTTGTTTCGGAGGGGGCAATGGAAAGGTAATAAATAAGGAATATAAACTGTAGCTCATGCTCCAAAAATCAGGTAATGATATTCTTTGAAACAATTGAGGGAAAAATTCAAGTTGCAGAATTTTTTCTATCCATTTTTAGCACATTTTCGTAGAAAAGTGCTTATGCAATCGGTTTGTCCAGCAGTCTGTCCGTCCGTCTGCGTTGCAATAGAGAGAGTGCATGTATTGAATTGCTGGAAGACACGAATTATCCTTGCATTGAAGAAAACGCGTACTGAGCACATCGGTTCGGCTCTGCGCGTGCAGGGTGCACGTGAATGACGATTATGGAAAGAGCAGAACGATATCTAACTCAAAAGAATTTTATTATTCGTAAGGAGCTTCTTATTTATTACGATAACTTGAAAACGAATTAACTTTTTCACACAGTTTTCACCAATCCATTAATATGGAACACAGCACGAACAGGTACGAACGTGAAATAACCGGAATAGTTACGTATTCTAATGGTACCATTATGATACCCCCTTAAAAATTTCCTATAACCAGATATGGCATGCAATATATCAAACAAATCGTCACGACGTCTCATGAACAAATATATAAGAATAACTAGTGATAGCAGATATTAGTCTAGTGGCACGTGCACGTGGAAGGATTTCTCATGAATGAATATAACGCGTAAATAATGAAGTTTATGAATTGTTTAGTAGTACGTGTTTTACTGGTACCAAATGGTACTGTTGGAACTTTCAATGCTAACTTATGGCATGTAATATATCAAACAACTCGTAACAACGTGTAATGAGTGAATATAATGAGTAAATAATGATAGTGGGAATTGGTTTAGTAGCACGTGCCCTAATGATACCCTATGGTACTGCTGAAACTTTCAATTCTAAGATATAGCTTGTAATATATCAAACAACCCGTAACAACGTGTCATGTGTGAATATAATGAGTAATTAATGATAGTCGGAATTGTTTAGTAGTACATGTTTTAATCGTGCTATATGTTACCTTTGGAAACTTTCAGTGCTAAGATATGGCGTGTAATATATCAACCAACTCCTTACGAATTGTTAGATCTATTGTTATCCATAGCTTATCTGTATCAAGAGCATATTGCTGTTAGGCTTAATAGTATCTAAAAGTAAATACTGTGAGACATATTGCTAATTAGTAGTAGTTAATCGCTTGCTTCAGTAGTAGATGATAACGTACAAACACTTTAGTAATTGAATATGAAAAAATAGAAGCTTACACATAATGCTTCAGCAATTGCGGCTCACTTTGTTTAACATTATGTGGGAATGGCTACAAATTAAAGAACTCTTATTTGTTCAAATATATAAAGAATAACTTTGCTCTCTATTTAACCTTTTAGTTCTTCAAGTTTATTTAAGTTCTCTCTATAGATTTGTTTACTTAAATAGTAATTTACAATTTAGTTTTCATATTTAATGTATATATTTTCTCTAAAGTGTTTTAAAATATTGTTTAATTCTATATATCCATGTATGATGCTATAACATGAAAATGTGCTCCCTTTATCCGCTTTGGTGGTAAAATCAGTCTTGTTTTAAATAATATCATAATCAAATGGTACTAAAATAGATTCCCCCTCCCCCACCCACTGGGGTGGGGCTGGAAACAACTTTGAAATCTTAAATAGAAACCCCGTATTTTATTGCATATTCGAAGAGTACATAGAAACCAAGAGGCGTAGGTCTAGTTTGGTATTATTGGATAACTTTATCAATATATTGAAAACATAATTTAATAAGATTCAAATCGTTGCGATTAATTAGAGAATTATGTACAATTTATTTTTTGCGATTACTGCACCATCTATCATGAATTGAAAATTCATGTGTTCATTAAAAGTTAAATGTTTTTGACGTACTATTCGAATATGCAATAAAAAAATGGGGGTTCCTACATAGGATTTCAAAGTTGTCTCCCACCCCACCCCCGGGGGTGGGGAAGAGGGGTCTATTTTAGTATCATTCGATGGCCCCTTCCGAGACAAATTTAATTCGGAACTTTTTCCGATCCCATGCTTTGTTTGACAGATATCCCAGGGAAAACTTTAAAATGGGTCAAACTCTATATTATTCAAAATATTAATTACATAATCTAAACGTGTATGCAGTTTGTTTTCACTTGATTTTGAAAAAGATATCGTCCAGATGGCGGGCTTCATTTCTGAAATTTTTTATCATCATTACCCTGGATGATTTAAATCCAAATTATTGACTCTCTACATTAAAATATCAGGTTGTTGCAAAAGTTTCTTCCGGTTCTTAAATCCGTGCCCAAGAAGGGCTCATTTTCCGAGGGGGGTGTTCATATGTTTTCAAACAAATTATTGCATTCGATTCCTGAATATCTTTGCTATATTACATCCAAGAATCAACTTTCTGACTATACATCTGTGAGTGCCATCAACGGTATGAAATGGACCTTTCACGCGAGCATATTCGAGCAATAACCTTCTACGAGTATTCTGGAAAGATCAGTGCTGCACAAGGTCACAGAAACATTTGCCAACGTTTAGGTGATGGCACTGTTAGTTTACGTACAATAGAAGAATGGTATCGGCGGTTCAGACGTGGAGATACCACTCTTCAAGATGCACCTCCTCTGGTTGGCCAATCATGATTTCAGATTCGAATAATGGAGTAAAATCTTATGTGGATAGAAATAGTTAAGTTATAAACTAGAAGATACTCTTTTACCACAACAAGAGAAAAAGAAACGAAAAAATAATAAATGAAACATAAGGCAAAAAAAATAAGACAAAAAACAAAAGAATAAGGAAAAATACGACCTGTAAGCGCTTTTCGAAAGCCTTGCTTTCATCGTTCAGCAGCCCAAGGGAGAACACGAGCAACCCAATATTGTCAATCAGACCGACATAGAGTTTAGCGATATGAATTGGAACTTTTATCCAAAGGTTTAAAGTTCGCAGTCAGCAACAAAAAGAGGGACATGCATCAACTGGTTGGTGAAATAGAAGATGGGATTAGGTTTTTACCTGAGTCGCATAAAAAAGCCATTAGAGAACAATGTTTGAAGGTGTTATCCGACAATTGGATTAGTTATAATCCTGATTTTTCAGAAGTTCAATATTCTAATGTTATTAAAATTTTCAACCAAAAAGATTGCCTGTTCTTCAAAAGTAATAAGGGCAATCACACAGTCATTTTAAAGAAATCTGACTACTGTGATAGGGTTAACAAATTGATTTCGGAGGGACCGTTCGAGATTATTAACAAAAATCCTTTACCGAAATTGGTCAGAGAAGTTAAAAAAAATAGTTAAAAATTGTTCCAACTTTATTCCAAGAAAAGTGGCCGCTTCTTTGATTATTTCAAACCCTAGATTATTCCTAGATTATATGCCCTCCCGAAAATTCACAAACCAGGAAATAAGATGCGTCCGATTGTATCCAATATAGACTCCCCTATTTATCGGATTTCTAAGTTTTTAGCTAGATATTTGAGGACCTTAAAATCTCAGAATTTGATAGTTCTCTGAACAATTGTTTAGACTTAGTCAGAAAACTGGAAAATGTGGAAATCAAGGAGGGTGAAAATTTGGTTTCATTTGATGTCATTTCTCTCTTTCCGAGTATCCCAATTCCAGAAACTATCGGTTTCTTGAACGATGTGCTACTCAAGAATAATATTCCCAAGAGTAACATCGATGAAATTTTGAGGATCACCAGACTTTGTATGAACAGTAAAATATTCCAGTATAATAACAAGACTTATAAGATGGTTGGCGGCACTCCCATGGGTTCGTGCCTAAGTCCAATTTTTCCTGAGATTTTCCTCAAAAATTTCGAAGAAAGACTCAAGAATTCAGATTTTTATTTTCCTAAGATTTGGTATCGTTACGTCGATGACGTTTTTACTATATTCGACACTAAAATTTGTAACATTGATGTATTTGTTAAGCATTTGAATAGTTTCAATCCCACAGTACAGTTCACGTTTGAAGTTGAAGTAAACTGTCAACTTCCTTTCCTCGATATTATGATCAAAAGGAACAAGGATTCTTTGTCCTTTAACGTGTTTAGAAAACCTTCTAATGGAATGAATTACATTCCGATTGATTCCAATAACCCTTGGAATCAGAAGCTCTCTAGTTTCATTTTTATGATTGATAGAGCTATTAACCTTCCCATGAGTGCAACTAATTTCATGAAGGAAGTTGATTTAATTAAAAAGATAGCTGTGAAAAATGGATACAGCTCAAGAACTATTTCGGATCTAGTTAGGAAAAGAAAGTATAAAAAGTTTATTACAGATATTTCCACCCTGAACAGTACAAAGGACAAGAAAAGAACTGTTTCAGTGCCATATAAAGATGCCCTGATAAAAGGCCTTAACTTGATTTTCAAACCGTTCCATATCTCTTTAGCTTTTAGCAACCCTAACCAGTTGAGACATCTTCTGATCAATCCTAAGGACCACATTCCACATCTACAGAAATCCGGGATCTACGAGGCCAGATGCTCGCAATGCCCTATGGTGTACAAGGGTCAGACTTCTAGAAACTTAGCCACCAGATTCAAGGAGCATATGCGGCATAACATTTTGGCAGAAGCAACCAGTCCGCAATAGCCAAGCACTCTCTGGACACGGGACATGAATTTTCCTTAGAGAATTTAAAACTTATACAATCAGTCACTAAAAAGCACCTACTAGATGCTTTTGAAAGCCTTGCCATAAACAAAACCGACAAAAACCGGTTATTAATTCTCGATAAGGGCCCCATTGGTGACTCTGCATTGATTCAGTGGGTGACTCAGCTTCCCAATCGATGAATTGCCTTTTTCTACAAGGCTATATAAGACTCGGTATTCCTTCCCAAGACAATCGACAATCGATCAGTGTAGTGAAAAAGTAGTACGAGTGGTCCAGGTGCCTTTAGCTCACTTTACACGCTCGCCCAAAAATTAAACCAAATGAGGTACACTGAAGTAGAAAAGAAGCCTGATGAACCTCTTTAAGTCTTCAAGAAAAGAGTCCCTTCATGGTAGGGACGAGAATCAGATTGTGGATTGACGAATAGCGAGTCCGAAAAACTAGGATCTAGCAGATCCAGTAGTTGGGGAACTCGTCCTTGTTAATGTTCTCGAAGATATGACATCCAAGATATGACGGGGTCTTCGAAACCTGAGGGAACCCCTAATAGTGAGTGAGTGGTCCAGGATACCAGCAACCAGGATATTTTCATAATGTTCCATCTTGGGCAGCATGTTCCTGAGAAGTGTTTGAACATAGGAACCAATGTGGGTCATCCCCAGATCTTCATAGATAGAGAGATTGTTGGCAACTCTTCTGTCTAATCGATTGTCGATTCCCAAGTTAGTTCACTCGTGTTCTCCCTTGGGCTGCTGAACGATGAAAGCAAGGCTTTCGAAAAGCGCTTACAGGTCGTATTTTTCCTTATTTTTTTGTTTTTTGTCTTATTTTTTTGCCTTATGTTTCATTTATTATTTTTTCGTTTCTTTTTCTCTTGTTGTGGTAAAAGAGTATCCTCTAGTTTATTACTTAATGATTTCAGATGGTGATCTACGCCAAGCAATTGATGAAGACCACAATGTAACAACGAGGGAACTCGCAGAACAGTTCAAGGTTTACTTTTCAACCATTGCCCGGCATCTGCATGAGCTGAATCTGTCATTCAATAAAATGAGGTTTTTGTGTTGGAATAAAAATCCGGAAAAAATTTTTGCAACAACCTGATATTTGCTATATATGAGGGAGGATCAAAAGATAACCTTACAAGTCTGTTAAAAATTTGAAACAACCAACGATTGTCTCGTATGTTGGTAAAACCTTTTACTCATAGTTTAATGAAAAGCCTGTGGGATGAATCAGATTTTCGCAGGTAGAGGTAATGAAATTTTTTGTGGATATATCCGCTTTACGAAGCATAAGAGTTAAGAAACACACCCTATTTCTTTGTTTTCATAAAAAAAAATTACGTTCAAAACATTAAATGTTCCATACTTTCAGTAGCCAACGACTTACGAGAAATGTAGCGAGGAATTCTGGCGCATATGGCCAGAAAAGAAATGGCTCATACTAATTATTATAATAAAGGGCGATTCACAACTTGTCTTACAGAAAAGTATGGTAGTTAGATGGAAATAAAGCAATCAGTGTCGTATCACACACCGGTACGGCACCACACTTGTTTCGGTGTTTTCATAGTTTGCCATTGTCTGTTTTATTGAAAGCTGAGTCATCAGAGAATCAACATTGAAAATTTGAGCGTTACAGCCTGAATGAGCTAAGGGACATGCATTTGGTGTAAGGTGCTGCAAATCAATAGAGAAGAATAGCTGCAAGGATGTACGCAGAGCGATTTCCACAACGAAGACATTCCGCTCACACAATGTTCCAACGGCTTGGTGAGACAGGCTCATTGCGTCCAAAAATGTCCGAAACAGGCCGAGCTCGTTCTGCGACACTAGATGACATTTATAATCCAGTCAGTGATGACCCTTTCATCAGCACACGTGCAATTTCACGTCATGTTGATTTAAGTCAGAACTCGGCGCGACGGATTCTTCATAGTCAACTGCTGTACCCTTTCATCCGCAACGTTTCAGTCTGTTAACCAGGATTATACACGAAAGACACGAAGACACCAGGGATTGTTGACGGGTTGGAACACCATACTTACTACACGTGGCATATCGGAACGGGAGGAGCAGTCAATTTTTCGGCAAAGCAATGTTTGCGTTCTAGAAAGGGGACGTCAGTTAGAAACATACGTTGTCAAACGTCATTGTTTGTTGTTTTACAAAAGTGAAAGCTCAGTCATCAGAGAGTCAAGCCAGTGGCTTTTGCTTGAATTGTTGCTACAACCTTTGGGTGACAGCCATTAGCTTGATGGACCAGTTGCTGGGTGAGACGACTACTGGAGCCAGCATCGAGGGACATAGTTTGGTTTGACCCGTGCATTGGGCCAGAGCTGGATGCCCAGCAACTAGAGGTGATTGCCACTGGGCCCCCATCAGTGGATTTCCCTCTCTCTACCCCTCTTCCTCGTTCTTCAGAGGGCACTTAAGCTGTTCATCCTGATTGCTACTGTCATCCCGTAGCAGTCGTTACTTATCACTGGCATGACGCAAAATTCCCTAGTAGGAATAGGCGCCCAGATTATCGCTGGGGGGCCCTTTTAGCGATGATTTACCCTCTTAACCTGAAACGATGAACCACATTTTTCTGTAACGTAAGTTCTGAACCACCCTGTATATTTTTGCAGTTAAAATCTCAATTTTTGCGCCTATGTAAAATTAGCGCCTATGGCCTCCACATTCGGCTTTGCCTCACTACGCCCCTAGGTAAGAGCACGGCGTCAGAACGTCTGAAGACACGGTAATATTGTTAAGATGGTGAACCCGATTGCTTCTTCCTCCAAAGACGAGAAGCGTACTATGAAGGTGAAAAACCAATCCATATTCATCGAAGAATGCAACAGCAATACGGTAAAGATTGTTTATCATTACTGCAAGCGTAAGAGTGCATAGGAAATTCAAAAGGAGTATGAAAAGTTCAAGTTCAACAAAACCAAAAAAAAAAAAAAAATTCGTACAATTTTGTCGGGTGACAAAATGATGCTCACGCTTTTCTAGGATCATAAAAGTATAATTTTCGAATTTTATATACCAGAGGATCACCTGTGAGCAATGAGCCGTCGTGTGACGTCCTTGAGAACCATTACAAGCCACAATAAGATCTAAATGTCGCGGTTTACTCAAGATCTGGTCTGTTGTCACAGCATGACAATGCGCAGCCGCGCAACAGTCCCAAAGAGTACGAAGCTCCCCCTTCAGTCATTCCACATCCCAGTTATTGATCTGACCTCGCGTTGAGGGATTATATTTTTGAACGCTTAAGGAGATTCTGGATGGCACGGACAAGGTAGTGAAAACAACGATGCATTCAACCAATAGTTTAAATTTCCTCGCGAAATCGTAGCACTCTGGAAGCGCTGCCGCATATGCATTGAACGTGTAGGGGAACAGTAATGATGCATTTTCATTGGTATGTATTTTTATTAAGTCACTAAAAAATATTTATTGTTACTTTTTGACTCTCCCTCATATTTATGTACCATCAACTGGTAGTATGATGTATCTAAACGTCCTATATCCCTTGTTTAAAAGTATTGAAAGCGTGAAACTCCGTGCATCCCACGTTATTTGATGATTATTTGATACAAACTAAAATGATTATTTATTAGAAATAATTGCTCATCGAGTAATACTTTTTTTTAAATTTTGATTGTGTTCACACTCATTCCATGTCAAATGGACTAAATTCGAAAAACATTTTAGTAACCATTTCCAATCTAAATATTAAATCATGCTTTAAATGATGCTGTGCAAAATTTCACTTTCAGAAGTTGTGATAACGAGCTCCAGCAAAAAAAAGGAGCCTTTTAACACGAATAGAATGCCAAATTTAAACGTTATTTTTGTAAGGGAAATCAAATTTTATAAAAGTTTTTAATATACTGAATTTATTATATGCTATTTTTATGTATTATAAAGATATTTATATATCGTATGCTCATCGTAAAAAAACAAGCTGTACCCATAAAAAACCAATGGGATGCTATGCAACGTTAAGACACCACCGCTGATACAAGATCTGCAAGAGCTACAACCCAAAGTACAGTCTGCATGCGATGAGCTGAGTTAAGACTACGTTAAGAATTTGTAAGACTCCATGCCATGAAGTGTGGCAGAATGTATTAGAAATAATGGCGGCCCATCATTCTATTGTTTTTGGTATTTTAACCAATAAATGTTGTGAAACGCATGTTTAATCATTTGTTGTTGTTGGCGAGTATTAACATCCTTTCAAATATCTTTTCAATCTGACGATTCCTTCTGGGTGCATCTTTTTTTTCACGATGAGCATATTTTAAAAAATTCTATGGTGAATTAGAGAATTAATTTTCTGATAATTACAGTGAAATTCTGTTGCTATAAAGAAAATAGATCCAAATGTTGACACTGAAATAGTAAATGAGGCTTTAATGTTGAGGGCTCCAACGCTATGGTAGGCTAGCTTCGAACGCTTTATAAAGGAATAATTTAGTACATAGTTGGGCTCCAATATCCCCTCTCTTACCAAATATACATACCCAATATCAAAGGATCTTTAATATATAGTTCTTTTTATAGTGGCAGAAGACAGCAAAAGACTGATGACTAGAATAACTGACCTTCAGACGACAGTAGGTCTGGGGATCCAGATGAATGTCAATAACATCAGCAAGAGCAATGGTTGGTTGGTTGGTTTATTAGAATTTTTGGCGTCGACTACTAAGGTCATTTTGCGCCTTTTAATCAAGTTATATGTGTACGCAGCCCGGGCAAACACAAACATCCATGCCCACGGCGGGATTCAAACCTACGACCAGGTGGAATCGAGAACTAGAAAGCCTACGCTCTAGCCCTCTCGGCCATCTGGCCGGCCCAAGAGCAACGGAAATAGTCTTCTTAACCTTATCCAGTAGATATGAATTTGATGGAGGCCTTGCAGTACATATCGGGAAAGAAAAAACAGAATTTCGACCGGTTTCTCCTTTTATACCTGGCTTCATCAAGGATACAAATGAGGAGGCACGCAGGATGCCTTTTATGTACGGATTATGTTAGTATAAACAGTCATTGATTGGTGGATACAAAATCATTGATTGGATGGATAAATAATAAGGTAAATTGCTAAACAAAGTAGGTTAACTGGTTTGTGATTGATTGCAACATCATGAACGAATAAGAAAATAAAAGTAATTATAACTAGGAACATTTCCAGTAAAATACTTGGTAAAATTACAGAGAATTAAATAGTACACAGAGCAAAGGAATTAATCAACATAAAACAAAATGTCACTAACATAAGTGTAAAAATAAAAGGAAAGAAAAGTTAAACTAGATCGGAAATGGGCAATAGCATGGAATACACGTCGAAGATTGTTTGAAAATTGACGAGTTTATCTGGTGAATTACGCCTGGCTTTGTAGACTTCGATTGCTTCTTGTCATGTGTAAATTTAACAGGGCGTATGTGCAGGTCAAAAATGAAAGTAAGAACATGATATATTAAAGTATCACTTATGATTAGCTAGTTTAACTATTCTTAACTAGTAAATTAATGAACAGATAATAATCACCACAAATATATGAAAGGTTGCATCTAAATCAAAACACTTCAAATGCCGTCACTATAATACGTGGAAGAAATAGCACTTCGTAGACGTCACGGAAAAATCCACGAGCACTTCAACACAAATAGGGGAGAGCGGCTAACAGTGAGACGCCCTTTGTTCGAAAGTTTGTTTTTCATGTTACATTGGATCAAATGTAATGAATTATTTTCCACAAAATGCAATACTTAGTACCCTTTTATACCGGGTGGTCCAAAAGTGTGTTACATTTTTTTACATTTTTTCATGAAACTTTGCATAACAATTCTTCGATAACAATTTGTGTTTTAAGACGCATCGGTTACGGATTCAATGCGTTTGCCTGTGAACATCGCACGTTGTTTTGCTAAAGAATTCGTCACGGCAAAACAATTATTAGTTTCATGAAAAAATGTAACACACTTTTGGATCACCCGGTATAACTAAATTTTAAATATTATTAAGAACAATTTTCGCTGAAAATAATTTACATAAATCTGAAGCGCTTTGTCTCACTCTACTCCAAAGGTGGAGAACAATGAGACATGAGTTATGAGACAAACTGCATAGGCCTATGGACCCTTTTCAGAAAGAAGGTGGGCGGGGCACGCGCTTGCGCGGCAGTTGCTTCCGGCGGGCAAAAAACTCCGTTCGTCCATTTTTTCCTTTGCTAGCGTACGCTTCGACGGAAAATGTATCGTCTACAAGATTTAAAAAGGCTGAAAAAAGATGTTATAAAAATTTATAATGAAGTAACTTCGTTGATCTCTTCTTGTAAGTTACAATGGTTAAAGCCTTGAGATGGAGCTCACGTACACATAAAATCATTGCGTGTGATAGAAAGTGATGTCAGATATCGTTTTCGTTGGGAGGCGTGGTTTCACGTTTTTAGCGCTAATTTTAATAGGTTTCTTTAATATTTCTAATAAATTTAACAACGATTTCGTATTCAGCATAACACAATCTGTATGAAACAGTACTTTAGTTTGTAAAAAAAATTCCATGCAACTTCCCCATTGGGTCACTTCATAACAAATCAAGCAGGCGATCTTGGAATTTCATAATTTTTTGATTATTTGTTCCATGCATTAAGGTAAAGAATAATACACAATTTTAGATTTTTCGGACTTACGGATTTTGAGTTATAAAATTTTTAAAGTTTTAAATAAAGCCGAAAAACGGCGTGTTTTTGAAATAGTTATTTGGCTATTTCTCAAAAACTATTGGAGCTAGAATGCTGGAACAGGTGTCAACTGTTTCAGTTTTTAATACCCTTTTTTTAAATACCATATTTTCCCAAAAAAACTAAAAATTCTTTTTTGAATTTAGAAAAAACACCCCTTTTGATTTTTATTAAAAAATTACACTGAGTGGCCAAATTATTATGACCACCTGACAGTTTTAGGCAAATGAGCTATTGCGTCACAGCGCTGCCGCTAGAGGGCTAGATAGCTATAAAAAGGGAATGCAGGTGAGGTGAACCATCAGTTGCACTGTGTTTTTTTGCGACGATATGGGCAAAAAAACGTGATTTAACTGAGTTTGTACGCGGGATGATCGTCGGCGCGCGCAGTGTCGGAACCAGTATCAGCAAAACAATTAATGTTTACAGAGAGTGGACTACCAAGCAAAAAAACGGCTCTCAACATCAAGCGTGTGGTTGTCACAGGCTCCTCAACGCTCGAGCTGAAAGGAGATTGGTCAGAGTTGTCCAGGGCGACAGAAGAGCAACAGTGCGTCAAATAGCGGCAAATCTTAATCAAGGACAAACTGTGACCGCCTCTGAACGAACTGTTCGCCGCTCATTACACCGTTTAGGCTATGGAAGCCGACGACCAGTTCGAAAGCCTCTACTGTCAGCCTTGAACAATAGCAGACGTCTCCAGTTCGCCAAGGAGCACAAGGATTCGACAGTAGATGACTGGAAAAGGGGTATGTGGTCCGATGAGTCACGACTTCAAATGCATCATGCAGATGGCAGGGTTAGAATATGGAGAAAACAACACGAAAGCATGGACCCTACCTGCATCGCCACAACATTTCAAGCTGGTGGCGGCAGTATTATGGTTTGGGGGATGTTTTCTTGGCATTGTTTGGGTCCTTTGATTCCTCTGCACGGACGTGTGCGTGCCCAAGATTATTTAAGTATTGTCGCAGATCAAGTACATCCCGTTATGTTAATGGTGTACTCTGACGGGGATGGATACTTCCAGCAGGACAATGCCCCTTGTCATAAAGCTGGCATCATCCTCAGATGGTTCGAAGAACATGCCGGAGAGCTTACCTTGCTTCGTTGGCCTGCACAATCGCCAGATCTCAATCCCATTGAGAATCTGTGGGATGAGATCTAACGGGTCATCAGGTAGCGGGATCCAGCACCATCAAATCTGCAGGAATTGTAAGGTGCAGTTCTTCAGAGTTGGTCTCAAATTCCTCCTACAACCTACCAACATCTCATAGAATCCATGCCCCGAAGAATGCAAGCAGTAATAAGAGCGAAAGGTGGCCCAACACGGTATTAAGGGGGTGGTCATAATAATTTGGCCACTCAGTGTATATATATTGTTTTAACATGTGCTGGCTCACTGCCAAATTTCAAAGTGGAGAAACACTGGGTTTATGAGATATAAAAATTTGACCAACAACAGGTACGCTAAAAACGCCGTGTAAATTTATTCAAATTACAAAAACTGAAATACAATATTTACAAATAACAGTTTAAGTGTCTCTTATTTTTAACTGTTTTATTTTCTTTTGTAAAATGATGGTTGATTCAGTCATTTCGCCACTGGTTACTGTAGTGTATATGTCCTCCCAGTCGCAGTCCTTGGGTCAACCTTTTTGAGAAGAGTCTAAGTTTCTACAATCAAAATGTCTGGTTTTGGCTGTAGATAGTAGAACGATGCCGCGGGTCCTTGAGGATGTAAAAAACTAACTTTTGTTTTGTGTGATTCATTTTTTGCTAGGATGCAGGCCAACCACCAGCTTTTGTTATACTCTACAGTAACGAAACCTGATTCAATATCTGTCAGGTCCTCTGTAATACCTGCACTTGATATTACAGGTTGTTCTGTTATTTTCTCCAACTTAGAGAGTACAGTTTAGTGTCCATATTTGCCTCAGATACAGGAATTATTGCATGGATTTTACGTGTCCCTTTTGCAGTTTGTGCTTCATCAAATCTTGCTTTCAGTTTTCTTTCATTTTCACTGTATTGCTTAGAAGTGTAATACTTGAATTGAATTCAGGAATGCTTGTCTTTGCAAATTCGTAAAGTTCTTTAGGTGTCATGATTTGCTGTTCATAAGGACGCTGTAAATTAGCTTTGCTAGGCGAGATCTGGTGAGTATGGTTTATAGATAATAGGGGTGTGTGGAATTCATTGCCGCACTCAAATTTGACCTTGACTCTCAGCATTTATCCCAAAATCTTTCTGGTGAAGGCATACATTTAAAAAGTTTCTACATTTTTACAGCCGTCAGAAAAGTAAACAATTTTAGTTAGATTATGAATTACAGTTTTAAGCTCGTCGTTCAAGATGGTCTGAAACAGGTTGAATGCAACTGTATCGTGAACAAGGCACTATGAGATAAACTCATAATTTAGATTTTTTCGCTTGTCTTTGTCATCTTCCTTCAAATATACCACAAAAGGATGGAGGGTGGCTTGGGTGTTATTCCAATGATATGATTGCACTTCATCCTATATTATAAAAAATAATTTTCCGCAAAATCACATGTTATGAGAATTTCTCCACTTTTCAACATTGCCTTCACTTCATTATAAAATTCCTTCTGCATTGTTGCTACGAACGAATGTGTTTTCAATTTCAACAAATCTTGCATAAATTCATCAATAAACTCATCTTTGTATTTTACTACTGTCTGCAACGTGCATCTATCAACACTTAACCATCTCTTGTATGTCACACTTTTCAATCATTTATTGGCCTCGGTGGCTCAGGGGTTGCGTGATCGCCTCTGATGCCCGAGGACGCGGGTTCGATCCCGGCCGAGGACGAAGAGGATTTTTTCAGGGGGAAAATCCTGAGATCACGCACGTCTTTCGGAAGGGAAGTAAAGCCGTTGGTCCCCTGTAGTCATTTGCCGGCTGCACGTTAAAGAACCCTTGCGAGGCAAAATTTGTGGCTCCTATAACGCCGTCCTGAAATGGCCATAGCAGTTGAAAAGGACGTTAATACCAAACAAACCAAACCAAACCTTTTCAATCATTTCATCTTCAAACATTTTAGAAAGTGATTCTTGTAAGGGACCTACAGCAGAACACATTTCACATTTATCCAAGTAACAATCTATTGCAAGTGCGTTGCACATAATTTTGCACAAACAGAGACAAGTGAAGACTTGAAGACTTTCAGGTGGTGACATGTTTTTTTTTAAAGCCTCAGCTGTTATTTAGACTAAATGAAATTGTAAACATGTATTTAGATTTATGATATATTATTTATATAGCCTACCAGAAACCCTTGATATATTCTTAAGATATTTTACTATTATTCTTTATAACTGGTATAAATTGGTGGGCCCGTGTACCTGAACATCTACAGCAAGCTCCAACCTGCCTCATTTAAAAGAAAGTTAAAGCCCTTTCTAAATACATCCAACCTCTCCTCTTCCCTCTAATCTTAACCTTATATAAATTTATTCTTTGCCAATGTATTAATGAGATTGCATCATTTCTTATATATATATTTTGATAATTTTTGTTGATAATTAAATTTATCTACTTAATAATTTGCAACTTTATATATATTTTATATTCATTAAATTAGACTATCCTTCACTTCAAAAAACTGACATTAACCCATATTTATTATTTATTATCTATTTTTTTTTATTTATTTTTAAAAAATTTTTATTCTGTATTCATTCTGCTACATCACGTTTGTAATTTGAATGATGGAGCCCCTAAGACCTAACTTGTCGGTGTAATACCATACTGGTCTTAGACGAGCTCCGATGTACTATACTTAACTAATTAATAAATAAATAAATAAACTGTATATTCTAATATTGGCAGAATTAGTGTGCTTGTTGTTGGTCAAAATTTTTTATCTCATAAACCCATTGTTTCTCCACTTTTTGTATCCGATACTTACCGGTACATTTGTCCACTATACACTTTTCGACATACACTACCCTATCAAAAGTCATGGGACACCATCACTTTAATAGAAACGCTCAAAAATATACATATTTTAGTATCTAGTTGGTCCGCCTTTAGCTGCCATCACAGCTTCTACTCTCTGGGGCATACTGTCCACAAAGTTTTGATACCTTTCGACAGGTAATTTTTGCCATTCTGCCGTAAGTGTCTTGGACAGTTCGTTTACGGATTTCGGGCGATCCGCGCAAGCGCGCAATCGACGTTCCAACACGTCCCACAGATATTCGACGGGGTTCAGATCGGGGCTCTGGACAGGCCAGTCAAGTTCTCGGACCCCCTTTTCATCAAACTACAGTGCTTGTCATAAATAAGTTGCCACTGAATATTTTTTATTTATCTAAATGCAAATAAGAAAAAATGCATCAGGCAATCAATTTTTACTATTACAATGAATACTATTACCTTTACGAACATAAAAAAATGAAAAATAGTAACAAAATAAATTATATAGCATAAGTTATGCACAAAAAAAAACAATGCGTAGATGGCAAAAGTATGTTACCACAAAAACTGAACGTAAGAAAACAAATGAAGGTTACTTAATATTTAGTGGATCCACCCTTAGCATCGATTATTGCTTGTAATCTCTTAGGAAGGCTGTCAACCAGTTTCTGCAATGTGTCCAG
>JAHWFO010001990.1:345751-360314 GCA_023313115.1 Rhysida immarginata
ATTTAACATTTTTATATTTTAAATGAGCTTTTATCTTATCTGCGATTAAATCAGTCATTTTTGATCCAGAACAAAAGCTTAATCCAAATGCTTCATGCTCAAGCTGAGGCAAGCTGAGTGCTCAACTCGCTCAAATCAACATCTGGTAATGGCGGCCAAGTCAGGTGACCGCGCGAGCACAACTTCCGCTGAAAAATGTCTATACAGGGTGAGGCATTTATCTTGAGACAACTGAATATCTCGGAAACTAAGCATTGTACGATAAAATGTCCAAAATCAAAAGTGAATTACAACTGAATATCGCGGGGGAAATTCATTAGTTAAGAAATTATCCCCCCCCCCTTGTGATATTACCCCCTTGTGAGGTGTATTTCATTGCAATTCAAATGTGTTAGAAAACTCAGCCAACCTGGCCAGCCCAACCTGACCGTGAGTGACTACGGAGGGTTGATTCAGATAAAATGAGACGACTTTGCAATTCTGTTACGATGGTGTAATACCATGGCGCCACAATCGGTTGTGTTCGATGTGAGAACCACGTTGTTGGATTATCGCCCGGCACCGTAATTTCCACTGAAGTAGGCTGAGTTTGAGGGACTCCATGGGAAGTTCGTTCCACACTTTCCATAGCCCATCAACGGTTCTTGGTCGGCGACATCCGAGCCGTCGTTTCAGGAGACCAAAACCACAGAAATCCATCGGTAATGCGTCAGGAGATTTTACAGGCACATGAGAGAAAGGAATAACTCGTATGCCCGTCTCCTGTTCCATCTTCCTGTAGTAAGCCACAGATGACTTGGCAGTGTGGCTTGTTGCCTTGTCCATGTGGATCCAAACTTTTGATTGCTCACCAGGGTACAGACGTGGGATATCCTGCCGTTATATGTGGTCCATTACATTACTCTGGAAGTAAGCTGCACTAATTTTACAGTTTCCAGGAACTCGACGAATCGTGAGCAGTCCACGTGAGCAATATCCGGCAACTACCATGAAGCCCTTTGAAAACTTTTTCTTGCACCTTCGGACAAAATCGGACCTGGCCTTGCCGAAGCCGACGCGATCTATACAAAGCCGTGGCACTGATTTTGTGACGTCATGCAAACAGATGGATTTTGTGACGTTTTACAAAAAGAAATTTAAAAACAAAATAAGGATATTTAAAATTTTAACTAAAATGATTTATTAAAAAGGTAAATGACCCATGTTTGGCATTAATGCATTTTATTCTACTGTATTTACTTAGTTATCTAAAATACAAAATTCATATTTAAAATACGTCACGAAAACCGATGGGATTTCAACAATGCCAAGTGACGTAGTGCCATGGCTTTGTATAGATCGCGTCGGCTTCGGTCTTGCCCCCTCTTTCGCGATAGTAAATTGCCCTGGGTTTGTTGATGTCATCGAGGTACAGCCAAGCTTCATCCAAGGAGAAAACCCACTTCCATCGGTCACCTGCAAGATGGTTTTCATACAGTTTTCTGGCGTTGGTGAATCGTTCCTGCACGTGCCTGGCCGACAGTCTGTGACCGCGCGCTTTATGACGTCGCTCCAGCCCAAGATTGTCATGAATTATTCTGGAGACTGTTGCCTGTGAAATACCTTTCCTTTGGGCTAGACCTCTCTGTGTGGGGGGATTTTCTTTCAGCACTTCAGACCGGATTTCTCGCACCACCTGAGTTGGGCGTGTTGGCTGGGGCTTGTTTCTGGTCTGCTTCTCTGCTCGTCCACGTTCATTAGATGGTCGCAATTTGTTATTTTTGATCATTCGATCCACAGTAGCTTTGGATACCACAATACTATTTCGTTTGCATAATTCCACAATGCACGAAAGACTGAAGCTAGCGTCGGAAAGGCCAAACATATACCCTTCCCAAAAAGCTGTGATTTTGGAAGCCATGTTTCAGCACAAAATGTCCCAAATAACAGCAACAAGTGTATACAAAGCTAACCCCCATGAATAATGGACGAGCCATGCAAATCACATTCCGTCAAGGTCATACGCGGCGTTTAAAGTCGTCTCATTTTATCTGAATCAACCCTCCGTATTACACGCCCATTTTCTCAAAATCTTTCAAGGGGAAAGATGTGATTAAAAATTGTTTTTAGACTAATGTGGTGTTGCTGTACTGGCTAGCAATCGGAAGTTTTTCTCTATCTTTAATAGTTTTCGAGTTGGCAAATGGATGACCTTAAATTTGGGGGTCAAAGTCAAATTTGAGTGCGGCAAGGAATTCCACCCCCCCCCCCCCCATTACTTATAGACCACACTCAACAGATCTTGCCTACCTGTCAGCTTTGATATATCTGCCATGTTACCAGACTTTTTGGACACCCTGTATACACCCTTTATACTGTATACACCCTTTTGCGCACTTTCCGTCCGTTTGTTTGTTTGTTTGTTCCTCCGTAACTTCTGAACTGGCCAACCCCCGAGGCTGACATTTTGCACAGACGACCTCTAAGACCGGGGGAGTGTCATAGGCTAGGTTCCGTTCACGTCCGACCTCCCGTTGGCCTCCTACGCTCTTCTAATAGACTGATGTTTCTCTCTTATAAAAATTTACAGTTTTATTCCGTTCTTGATGAAATTATGCACACTTGACCTTCAAAGCAAGAGGAAGATCACTGTCTACATGATATTTCGAAAAAGTAATAATTGTTCCTCCTGTCCCAAAAAACTGTATTAATAATGAATTTGATAATGTAGTAAGATAAAAGTTTTTTCGTGGTGCATCAAATTGTATTGTTGCTTCAACAAAAAAGCACTCATCAACTCCTTTATTGTTGCTATATGCCAGAAAAATGAACACATGAAAAACCTTGAATTAATATAGTAAAAATTCATATCCAAGAATCGAAAAGAATTTTTAAAATGCTTCCAATGGATGGGCTCTCTAACTACCGCCCTTTAGCACTTCTACACGACTTCGCTCGCTATGGTATGTTGAGCGAGTTTGAAGCAGTGCCGGACAAAAAATATGGATAATAGCGTTCATTTTTTCTGTATATTCACATTCTGAAATTGCAAAATTTCATCCAAAAAGAGCCCGGTGAAGAAGAGTTAATAAAAAATTGAGCACTAGGGAATTGACTGCGAATGCCAGGTAGGTTGTAACACTGCTGAGAAGAAGCTAATTTAACTTCTTGCAGAAGAATGATTTCTGGCCTGTACAGAGTAATAAAAGTTAACAATACCGATTGCTTAAAAGAGGAACCCAAGGAACATATGTTCAGTGAGGTGATCTTCATTCTGAGGATTTAGCTGGAGGAGGCCGACCTGAATTCGATGGAGGCTGAACCTTCTGGGATGAAGAATGAGGCTCAAAAGTCCACCGAATCGGTGAGCGCGTCCGATGAGAGGATTCATAATGACTGCTTGCACTGTCATCCCTCTCGGACGATGACGATGCCTTGCTTGTCCCTTCCGCTACGGTGACGTTTGGGTTTTTTCTTACGGGGTGACTTGCTTTCCATAAGCCCTTTCGGCTGCGATGATGCAGATGATCTCACCATTGGAGCCGAAAATAGCACTGGAATCACTGAAGATGGACTGGGGATCCCCACTGGCTGCGACGCTGGCTAAGACGGTGGAGGAAGAGCTGGAAATTCCTCCTCTGAAAGCTTCGAAACAGCAACCCATGGAGCACGGAGTCCTTCTCTGCAGGACACACTTCTTCCTCCATCGAGATGTCGTTCGATGGCTGTAGCAGGTAATAATCGCAGAAACATCTGGAGACGAAGATGGTGGCGGTGGCGTTAAAAGTCCCTGCTCATCCCATGGTGGAAGTGGAGGCGGTGATGGCACTGGCAAAACGGCCCACGACGTACGAGGAGAAGGCGCGGGCGGGACCGTTCGACGTGGCTCTGCAGCTTGATTGAATGATGTCATCCTCAGCGGCGGTAGAGGCGATGACGTTACTGCTGTTGGATTCCCGTCATTCTTCTCTGGGCAACGATGGTTTTTGCCCACCATCTGCGAATATTTCACGCACTTCTTCAGGAGAGAACAATCTTTTTGACATAAGAATGTTTCTTGCAGTACCAACAGCACTGCCTCATTTCCTTAAGGTACACAGGGACATGTTCTCCATCTAAAATAAGGGGATCCGGAATGTCCTTGTCCAGTCTCATGTCAAAGAATATGACACCAGTCTGAAGTCAGGGAGTGTTAGCGTACTCGGGATAGAATGTCCCGAGTACTTCCCCAAACTCCGACATGAAATTGATGCAGGCGCAGGAGGGAGTGAAATCTGTGATGCAACAGTTGCCATTGATAAAACCAGATTTAACCTTGGGCTTAGCTCCTTCAAAAGCTGTCCTGATCTCTGAGACATTGTACGACTCCGCTGTTTTCTTCTCTAATTCCTCAGATTCAGTTGCTATTTGTCCAGCATCATGATAATTTTTTAGGTGCAGCCACCATAATGGCTCTCTTGTGAGTTGAATAGAGTTCGTCCGAAAGCAAATGATTTTAATTTTTAAGACTGCTTCCCACGGATAATCGGGGAATAAACGGAAGATGTCAGTTGTCTTCCCTGGGTCGGACTGCTGGAAGAACCATCAAAGACGTAGAGAACCCTAATCCTGTGGATCAATGCGGCCTACCATGGGTAGAATTGTTACTATTTCGAGGCTGAAAGACTTGTGAATGCTCGGTAGACGATGATGTATGATCACTGGCAACAAAGGAGGTAATAGTAGCCTATTCACCTTGAAGAAAAAACGCAGGTGAGAGAAAACGAAGTTCGCCCACATGGGGGGAGGGAAAAGGAATACCCGAATCATTGCAGCCAGTCTGGATGCAATAAGATAGAATTTGATATCGGGTACCTAAACCTCCTCTCTCAAAGGGGATAAAAAGGAATGCTGCTCATAATGGATGACCTTTGAGTAGTCGTCCGCCATACACAGTTCACCATCGCACTTCGAAATGTCTGAAGATCTTTGGTCAAAGGCAAGGTCAATAGGCATTTAGATGTTAATAATAAAAGCACATGTATCTTGAAGAACCTCACTTTGACAAACATCGATGTTGGAAAACGAAGGTTTCCGCCAAGGCAAGTGATGCACTTCTCAAACACTTGTTGCCAGTGCATAGAGTCCATAGTCGATTGGAATGAAAAAACACATCCTAACACTCTAATTTAGCCACACAATGTTATTGGGAAATTTTTAAGATAGTCCACAGCCCACTTCCCAATAGCAATACCTTTAAACTTAACGAGATTGATGGAACACCCCGTCGAAGTACTAAAGTGGTCAAAAGTCTCTTTGTAGATGCTCAGAGAATAAGAACCCGACGCTAAAAGCACTACGTCGTTACTACGAGCATCGTATAAGCCAGCATCCTGATGTTTATAGACGCAGCTGGCAGATCATATCCTCGAACATCTTGGTGGCGATTCAAAAACTGCAATAATGGCTCCAGGTAAAAAATGTACAGGAGGGGGGATAAAGTACACGCCTGCCTGACACCTTTTAAGAGTTCGAAGGTGGAAGAAGTGGAGACATTAATCGCCACACATGAAGTGGCCAAAACATACAGTGCGAAGATAATCGTAGCAAAAGCCTGAAGACGAAGATGTCGGAACACTTCAAAGAGAAACACGTCATTCACTGTGTCAAAAGCCTTCTCCTGGTCAAGGCTTAAAACAGCACGAGTCTGATGACGAGCACAAGCTTCCTCCATCATACACCGACTCGTGATCAGATTATCGGACATCCTGCGAGATGGAATGGAGTAGGATTGTCCGGGATTCATGAACTCATCGGCGAAGAGTTTAAGTCTTAATTGGAAACACCAGTGAAGACCTTATAAACCGTATTTAGAAGGGTTATTGGCCTCCACTAGCTGACGAGCTCTGGATTCGAAACTTAGGGAATAGGATGACTTTCTCCACGGAGAAATCTGACGTGACGGAGGAAGGATCTTTGATGATCGAATTAAGCACTGTGAAGAAATTTGAATCCTAAACTTCCAATAGTATTCCATTGATTTACCCGCGTAAAGCGAGTCCTCGCGATCTTAGAGGCGCCTAGCGGCTAACGTTCGAAATATTTCATTAACGGGACCAGCAATGCTGCATTACGGAATAGGAAGTATATCCACCTGTTTTTATACACCGTGGTTAGAGCAAATTTATGGCTTAATATTGGTAGAAACACGAATAACAATGCCCTATTTATGATGATGTAACAATGTATTACGTTTCATCGCAGAGGCCTTCTCTCTCGGTGGTTACGGCTGAATCCATCATTGAAGAGTTTTGGGAAACGGTTGGAGATGACCTTGTTGCCAGATTGATGGGTCAATTCTGTGGGGGTTCCTTAAGGAGGTGTTCAGCACACGCCCCCGCACCATAGAAGAGGTCAGGCAAACCGAATCTTATGCACTGGTTGACAATGAGATGCGAGACGCAGTGCTGCAAAACTTCATCCTCAGGGTTCGTCGTGTTGTACAGATGATTGGAGCACACATCGAGCATGTTCTTCATGAGGTGTGAAATTCCAATGTGTAAGGTGTATTGTAAAATCTATATGATATTCCTATGTTTTTTAGTTCCTGAGTAATAAACCATTAGAATCGTACGTAATTGACTGAATCACCCTGTATATCCCAGTCTTTGACATAGAAAATCCACGCTCCTTGCAGGCATTTATAATTGCAGAATAACTACCCAGTTGCCTCGGAAGGAGCTGTTTTGTACCCTTCCCAAAACGGATCGATTTTAGTCGATATCATGCACAACTTTGAACAGCTTTTTCGATTGAAAATTGGAAGGAAATATTCTGCGACCTAGATTCGAACCAGGAACTCGACTATCATGGCCGACGCCTTTACCAATTGGGCTATCGCAGACACCCGGACAGCCAAGCTGTCACAAGGTATCTTAAAGACAACCAAATAGTCGAGGTTCCTGATTCGAATCCAGGTCGCAGAATTTTTCCTTCCATTTTTCAATCGAAAAATTATTACCTGTGTTTGGAGACTATCTCCAGTTTATAATTATTATTATTTGAAAAGCTTCATTGTATCGCCCTATGATCGGCAGGCGCATATGCAAATCGTTTTCATAGATCCCTAACGACCCTCTGTAATACACAAATACAACGCTTTAACAATGGAGTCCTTGTATGGCCATGACCTCCTTTATTATTACAGATCTGTTTTACTGAATAATCGCCATTGTTACTTTTGTATAGCCACCAAAAATTACCCAAAAGAGTCATAAAATGGTTCTACATGTGTCTTCACAACGGAATTTGTTTACACACTCATGGAGTCTCCTTCCCGGTTCCACAGGCACATGTCTGCTATTCAAGAACTAGCTCCGCAGATTTTTTTGCCATGGCGCTGTTTCAACGCCTCCTATAAAGAAAGCCTCAGCACTGAAACGTCATACATTGTTACATCATCATAAGTCGACCAAATTTAGAGCTTATTATTGGTAGAAATCCTAAAACAAAGGACGAAGTATGATGATGTAACAATGTATGACGTTTCAGTGCGGAGGCTTTCTTTATAGGAGGCGTTGGCTGTTTACCCTCTCTCTCTGATTGTTTCCAACAATGAAAGTTACATTGTTGCTTGGACTAAGATGGTCAGGTGATTTTTCAGTGACGTTAAAAACAAACAGAATAAGCAGTCATTTCATTAACCAAATTTAGGTTTCTTTTTATTCGCTATTTAACTCCCTTTTAAAATAAAAGTTTCTATGCAAAAAGTTTTAATACGTTATATATTTTTTTATTTTGTTTGCACTACATTTTTATATCTCAGTTGTTAAACAGCGCTATGGCAAAATTGAGAAATGGCAAAATTGAGAAATGCCAAAAGCATCAATAGAAATTATTCAGTAAAACAGCCAGGGAAGTAACCAACGTGTGTTTTCTGTTTCTTCTGAATACCATTTGCTAAGCATGCAAATTATTTCATGCACCATCCTCTTCTTGTTCTGATAAGTTACACAATTTACCATTAAGTCACCAATTTCCTGTGGAATTGGTATAAAACAGCATGTTGATGCTGAGAAAAAATCAGACCAAAGCAAGATGGCACATTACACTAACCAGGAAATGATCAACATATGGTCCTCTGCTTTGGTGAGGCGAGGCAAAATTATCAGGCAACAACCAGGCATCGTTGAAATGTCATGCGGAATTATGCTATGGTCCAAGTGGACATCACATTGAACACTTATCTGGATTGATGGAAAGACTTACTTTGTATCAGATAGCTGTTTGCAAGCAACAAACAGTAGAAGAGCGAATTGTCCTGGTGCAGAGCTTGCAATGAGAATTGTGGGTGATCCGCTCATCGGGTTTTGGTGAACCTTTTTTGTTTTGTTGAACAAATGTGCAATTAGAAATTTTTTGCGTATCTCTTACGTTTTACAAGATATAATTTGGATGTGTCCTAATTTGCTTATTTGAGATGATGAAAGGTGCTCCATCAGATAGAGCATCCTCAAGTTCCTATTCATTCCCTGTATTGAGATTTGCTTAACTACATTGTATCCAAGATAGGAAGGGGGTAGCAGACTTTTGACTCATCCTTTATAATGAAAAATTAACATCATATTCTTAGCATGATACAACATTCCTATGGAAATTCCTAAAGATTTTTATTCAATTAGTAATTATAGCTCCTGTCCTACTTCCCCACCTATTCTATGACAATTCTGGCCTTACGGAATTAAACACTATCTTCATGAAAGATCCTATCCATCAGGAAAGACGAAGTACAGTCAGGTGCAAAGAGGTTTAGACTTAAGTCATAGTTGAGCACGTGAGTAGCACATCCAAAGTGTATACCTGCTGGACTGTTTTCCTTCAGAAGGGACAGGTCCAGTCTAACCTGCCTGGACTCTCAGTAAAAGTACCAGATTTTGCAACCGACCAACATCCGGTAGGCTCAGTTCCTACGGAACTTGTAAAAACCTTTTTGCACTCGACTGTACATACAGAGTATTCCAAAAGTCGCGCACATCCAAATTCGATTATGTACAATAGTGTAATAGATGAAAAGTTTCATCGATTACTTTAAAAATTTTATATTTTGAGCAAATGTTTTAAAAATATACATGTGTTGTGTAAATACTATATCAAATAATATTAAATAGTATTATTTAATCCCGTCTGGTTTTTATTATTACGAGTGCGTATTGAAAAGTAATGCCTCCATGGCTGTAACTTTTTTATTTGTTAACAGATTTTCAAAATTCTTTTTGTATCTTATACTCACATTTGTCCTCTATGTAATGCGCTATTCACTTTTCGACATAGTCCCCATCCCTTTCCACGCATTGCGCCAACGCGTAACTATACTCTATCCAACGAAAGTTGGAGTGGGCGTATCAAGTTAAACTTCCTATTTCAATTGTTAGACATTGTTGCCAAAGTAGAATCAACAATGTCTAACAATTGAAATAGGAAATTTAACTGGACACGCCCACTCCAACTTTTGTTGGACGGAGTATAGTTGGGTGAACCCGTCGGAGAGGACTTCCGGAGTTGTTGTCGACACCAAGATTGAATGGCAGCTTTGGACCCTCTTCTGGAGTACGATAACGTCCGCCCGCCACACACCCAGAGACGTTGCAGCGCCTACAGTTCAAAGATGAAAAACTGCAGTTCAAAAATGAACGACTTTGCACCTTGCCACTTTCACCGCTTCCCAAAGAAGAAAGAGCCCCTTAAGGGAAATGAGTTGGTTCTGACGGCGAGGTAAACGCTGACATTCAATCCTGGTGTCGACAACTCCGGAATTCTTCTCCGACGGGTTCACCCAACTAGTCACGCGTTGGCGCAATGCGTGGAAAGGGATGGGGACTATGTCGAAAAATGAGTAGTGCATTACATAGAGGACAAATGTGAATATAAGATACAAAAAGAATTTTGAAAATCGGTTAACAAATAAAAAAGTTACAGCCATGGAGGCATTACTTTTCAATACGCCCTCGTATTTCGATGTGCGCGACTTTTCGATCACTCTATAATATGCCTGTTGTCACGGAATTTCGGAGAAGGTTCGAAGAATAAAAAGAATTCCGCGACAAGAATTATTTTTAATAGTAATTGGAAATTGAAGAAGCAAGAGCTCACCTCGGGAAACGAGAATGGAACGAGACGAACGAGACCGAACCACGAGTAGAGAAGGGGAGCGCGAGAAAAGACAGAAGGTAATTGGCTACGAGAGCGAGAGGACGAACCAGCGAGTGCGTCTGGCGTGAATTTTAGAAAGCGTACTTGCAAAAGGCGTTTTATTAATAATGCTGCACAGTCATCTATTGGATTGGATAGTAACAGCGGGGCCGACGAGCAGAGCTATACTGAAATTGACCAAGAAAATAATGACGTGTGTTTTATACATTTAAGAAAACGCCACAGCGAAGCTTAGCACCAAGGACCGCCACGAGAGAGGCTACGACCGAAGTAAGGCTTCAGGCAGTGCTGTCCGAGCCCGTTAGTGATCCAGGAGGTCGTCAAGACCACGTATAACGCTAATGCTGTTTTGACTCTTTTTAACCTACGCATAAATAGAGTTTCCTCGCTCAGTTTCTCTTTCTCAAATATTGCCGACTAGAAAACACTCGGGAAACTTTCACCGAGTTGAAACTCTTGATGTACAGCGCTATCGTCCACAGTGTGTTCCCCTTTTAGTTTTTCGGCATATCAAGAAACAGGCGTCGGAGGATTTATGGCAACGGCCTGAGTGGGAAAAAAAAAAGGCATTTAACAAGGAAAGTGTTTTTTGTTCATCTGCATATTTTTTTTTTGGATACTTGCTACTAAGTTAAGCAAGGCAAATTGCATAATTGGTTCGCCATTAATTATTATTGTTTCTCATGGAACCATTGGAAGGATATTTATAGCTTTTGCGCTAGAATGGATCATTTAGGATTTCTGCGCTACAATGATCATTGAATGAGAAACTGGTATAGTTAAGAATTCATTACATTCTTTACAGTAACTTGCTGTACTTGAAGAATATAATTCAAGGTAAGTAATTACTCCAGGTAAGTATCGTAAGTCTTTCTTTAACAATAAGCTTTGCATTGGTAAGCTAATGGAATATTATGATTTTTATATACACAGCACAATCGCTTGCTTTACTAAATTGACACTCTCGTCTAATCCTTGTAGCCCACGAGATCTCTGCCTGTGGTACGGAAACTGGAAGCAGGACTCAGCTCTAAATTTCTTGCCGATGAATGATGCCTCCTGAAGATTATCCTTCTCCTCGTGAAGACCCCCGTCGCATCCAAGGTTGCTGGAATCCGGTTCTACCTCCGACGAACTCACGGAAAGGATAAAGAGAAATGTCAATAAACGTGAAAGCTTAATAGCGCATCGTATGTATCATAGCAAACCAAATCTTAATGCTCTAATAAAGAAGTGATGATTCAATTATCTGAAAGCTTGTTGTTTTAATCATAAATAACCAAACGCCTCACAATAAGCAATTCGGGCACTCTTCAGATTAATAAACTACTAAAAAAATTTATCCTCTTCTTAGGTTACAAATAAGTTTAATGATAAATGCTCTATCCCTGGTGAGTGACCTTCAATTAAGCAATAGGTCTCCGGTGATAAATAGCAATAATGAATTCATAACTATACCAGTTTCTCATTCAATGGTCATTGTAGCGCAGAAATCCTAAACGTTCCATTCTAGCGCAAAAGCTACAAATATCCTTCCAATGGTTCCATGAGAAACAATAATAATTAAGGGCGAACCAATTATGCAATTTGCCCTGCTTAAGTTAGTTGCAAGTATCCAAAAAAATATGCAGATGAACAAAGAACACTTTCCTTGTTAAATGTCTTTTTTTTTTTTTCACTCACGCCGTTGCAAATTACCTTCTGTCTTTTCTCGCGCTCCCCTTCTTTTCACGTGGTTCGGTCTCGTTCTTCTCGCGACTCTCCCGACCGTTCCATTCTCATTTCTCGAGGTGAGCTCTTCCTTCTTCATTTTCCAATTACTATTAAAAATAATTCTTGTCGCGGTATTCTTTTTATTCTTCGAACCTTCTCCGAAATTCCATGACACCTGTTCAGCAATGATGCCGAGATAAGGCTGAGCATTTAAAGATTACTCTACGGATATTAATGGATCAAGGGCATTCAAAGAAAGCATATTCTAGAAAGCAGAAACATCTACCTGCTTCAACAATTGACACATATCATGATTTTGAGGCCATATTCTGGTATCTTGATACAGTTGTCCAATTTCGGATTCTCGTGCTCTTGCAGACGGATTATGCGGTTTACAGCGGAGATCAGTGGGACTCGAACGGGTCGCCTTCTGGATAATCCCATTCAGGGGCATTGTTCGGCGAATGCTATAAGCAGAATTGTTTGCAGATATACTACCATATTATTGAGCGATTATATGACGAATGGCTGCAGATCGGCTTTTATTTACCATCATCGACCAGTAGAAAGATCTATCGCTGCTTCTTTTTTTTTGACCTACTGACTGTTCAAATCTGGTAGCAAATGTAGCAAATCTGGTCATATTTGAGATACATCAACACCCAGTCACTCTAGCACCTATTACCATCTTTTTTTTCGAATTAACGGAAATCCTACTTCTTTTTATCTTATAGCAATTCAACATTCAGTGACATGGGCATTTTATTCCGGTTATCTCATTTCCATACGGTTAAACCAGCGCTTGTTCCTTCTCCAGTTGTTCAGTTCATGTTCAGGCGGTGAAGGAGGAATAATATTAAACTGCAGATTTTCTGTACAGTTGTACAGTGGATCAGTGGAATGTATTTTTTAATAAAAATTTCATGCCCATCTCAGAGAAGGTATCCCATTCGCTCTCGGCCTCTGATTTTCGCTTATAAAAAACTAATGGTCAAAATTTAATAAAATTTGCTAAGGGTATACGGGCACACGCCTGTCCATACTACGGAAGCCCGCCAACATTTGGAGTAACCACATCTATTTCCCGCCATCCTGTCTAACATCTGTATGATCAAAATTAAATGGCAGAGTTGCGCAAATTGTGTAATTATGAGCATTAGTTTGATTTTTATAAGCGATAGTCAGGGGCAAGAGTGAGTGGGACATTTTGTAATTTGTCTACTAATAAACTGTGAACAATTATATAGACCGCTGCTACCTGAAACAAGGATGTCTTTCAGTTATTTCTTTTGATTTTTGTTTATAAAATGTATAGTTGAATGCACTTCAGTAATAATAATTGAATGAATTCGGGAGGCTATTTCAGATATCAAGCTAATACTGACGTCATCTATAAGAGGAATTGTTAGAAAATCTATCACAGCGTGAAACAAATGATGAAACGTTTCTACTAGGTTTTTTTTCGAATCCATGTTAAACCTTTTATTTGAAACTCTACTTTAAATAAATGGAAATGTGGGAGGGTTACAATACCCTCCAGATGTAAGTGTAGTGTTCTAAAGCTGTTTGCAATAACAGTATGGATTCAGTTGAGGCTCAGTATTCTCAATGCAGGCAGCAGCTCTGCCATATTTGTTTATGCGGCTGATATCTGAGGTGCTGCCCGTAAACTGATTTGTGTTCACTTGATATCCGACAGTAGCTTCGAAACGACCGAATCCCGGTTTAGTCTCCAGTTGGATCTCGTACGTTTCCACCATTACCGCCGCCCTTCTAGAAAACTTGGCTTTCCTCAGGTCCATATCCTCTGATCGGGCAAATCTCAGTAAGTCTGTTAATAAACAAATATAGTTAAAATATAATAAAACAATAATTATAAAATTCTTTTTGAAAATAATTAAATTTAAATATTAAAAAAAATTATTGTAAAACATGAAAAGATGCCCAATAAAGGTGTTTGCAAAGGACACAAAAATTAATCTATTATTAAAAATTTCTCTCTCTCTATCTCTCTGTGGGTAGCGTTCATTTATCTGGTCGTAGTAACTCGGAGTCTGTTTTTATATTCGCTCGAACTGTGAATTGGAGTTAACTCCCTTGATTTCCATCTTCAGAGTGGAGTCATCGAAATCATATCCGGCCCGCGAAAGGATAAGGCCGCATGTCTGAAAAGTGTTTTTTTTATTTTTACCATGCCCCGCTGAAAAGTGCTGAAGTAGCCTGTATGGATCTCCAAAACGTTTGGCCCTCTTGGCGAAACGTTTGGAGACACCTGAAGTAGTGCAAGCGCTGTTTATTCGAAAGTTTTTCTCCATAATTATTAATATTTATATGCTCATGCGTTTCTGGTGCTTCCGCAATGTTGAATTGGAAATCGTTTCTTTTCACATGACTCGGAGCCATGATTCTGAGGCCGAGTTTATTTATTTGCTCGAAGTGATATTAACGTGATTAAAGCACAAGCATTATGACTGCGAGCGCTTTCAGAATCCGAGGCAAACGAGATAACAAGGCCTGGAAGCGAAAAAGTCACCTGACCATCGGGGTGCTAGCAACGATCCCACCTTTCGTTGTCTCCATCTTAGAAGTTAACGATCAGTGCTTTTCCGTTTGTTGGAAACAATGAAGGTTGGATTGTTGCTAGCACCCCGATCATCAGGTGACTTTTCCGCTTCCAGGCCTT
>JAHWFO010001990.1:365314-381293 GCA_023313115.1 Rhysida immarginata
GAAGCCTTGTGGGACAAAACCCACCCAGCAGCTTTTGTAAGGGATTGTATGGCTATAGGGAATAACATCCGCCAAACTCGTCGGTTCTTAATTGTTGTTCCTTTTAAAGTGTCTAATACCAAAACGAGACGATTCCCGTACAACGCTATTAGATTATGGAATGATATTCCATTTGAAATACGCTCCTTAGTTTTTTCATGTGAGTCTCCTGGCTGTACTATGATTTGCCATCATTTTACCCGACGACTGCGAAATTATTATATTGAGACTCAATGTTTATGAACTATACAATAAACCGATATTCTGGTTCACTTCACGGCATTGTTTGGTGTCTCTTACAATGAAATTGGATGTCTTCTAGTCTTTCTATTTTAGTTACTCCAAGTTGAGTGCTTTAGCTAATAATAATAATAATAATAATAATAATAATAATAATAATAATAATTGAGCACGTGACATAAAACTTGCCTTCCCCCGACGCTAAGCAAAAACTTAATGGAATCGTTCCATAGTAAGCGTGCTGGACTAGATACCTGGAAAAAGTAACCTCGTTGAATTAAAATATTGTAAGGAAGCCGAACAATTTTGACTTAGCTCAAAACCTTTATGCACCCGACTGTACATGCAGCACCGCTTTTCAATACAATTCCCGCCCTATTGGGAGCTAGAAACTTTAGCTTCATTTTAACAATGGAGCTCGATGACCATGTATATCTATCACGGTCTATAGATATTCATGGTCATCGAGCTTCGGCCATTTTCCATTGTTTCGAGAAGCCAAGGAAAACAAATCGCGCCAGGTGCCGCATAGATCGCACCAGGGCCGTCCGTGACCTGCGATAGAGGTTTTTCATTGAAACTGAAAATGAAAGTAAAGTTTCTGTCTGTTGATAGGGCGGCGCTGCAGGCGTTTATGGGCCGATTGTACATGCTGCGCCGCTTCAATAGAGTTCCCGCCCTATTGGGAGCCGGAAACTTTAGCTTCATTTTAACAATGGAGCTCGATGACCATGAATATCTATAGACCGTGATATCTATAGACCGTGGTGTCCAACAAACGAAAAAATATCTACTGTTAAAATCCAAGATGGAAACAATGAAGGTTACATTATTACTCGGACCATAGCCTACAATGATAAGAGAAAGCCTGCCCATTTGCCTTGCTCCATTGTTCAAACTGTGTCTCAAAAATCTTACGAAAAAGGGCGATTTAGCACCACCTAGCGACAAAATTTAACATTGTTTCAGTCGTTTCATAGCCTATAACGATAGGGAACGGCTGGCCACAAAAAATAACAAGGTAAATCATTTTTTTTATATGAAAAATCAAGTAAACTCTATTTACTTTCTTCATTTTTCATAATTTGACGACTTAAGTGCCTCTAACAATGTTAAATTTTGTCGCTAGACGGTGCTAAATCGCCCTGTTTTTGACTGATTTTTGAGACACAGTTTGAACAATGGAGCAAGGCAAATGGGTAGGCTTTCTCTTATCATTATAGGCTATGCTCGGACTAGTAAGGTCAGGTGACTTTTCCGCGCCTGGGCAACGCCTCCTATCACCTCCTATGAATAAAGCCTGTGCACTGAAATTTATACATTTTTAAATCATAAAAAGGCATTGTTAATCATATTTCTACCAATAATAATCCCTAAATTATGACTCCTTATGATCATGTAACAATGTATGACGTTTCAGTGCGCAGGCTTTCTTTCTAGGAGGTGTTGCTCCTATAAAGAAAGCCTCAGCACTGAAATGTCATACATTGTTACATCATCATACTTCGTCCTTTATTAATCGTATTTCTACTAATAATAAGCCCTATATTTGGTCGACTTATGATGAAGTAACAATGTATGACGTTTCAGTGCCGAGGCTTTCTTTATAGGAGGCGTTGGCCAGGGCAACACCACCTCTACCAACACGTGACCACCGAGAGAGAAGGCCTCCGCAATGAAACTGAATACATTGTTACATCATCATAGATAGTGCAAATTCAGGGCTTATTATTGGTAGAAATACGAATAACAATGCACTATCTATGTGATGCAACAATGTATTCAGTTTCATTGCGGAGGCCTTCTCTCCCGGGGGTCACGACCAACACCTCCTAGAGAGAAGGCCTGCACACAGAAACGTCATACACTGTTACATCACGCAAAAACGGCTATTGTTAATCGTATTTCTAAACGGAAAGGGGTCAAAGAAAACAGTCCGGGAGGGAAAATGAACACTTTCCAGAGTAAAAGTCCAAGAATTTTTCTAACTCATTTTGAAACAAAAAGATCGGGGTGGGGGTCCGTTATACTATCTAAAAAAATTAATTAGTTTAGACTATTTTTGTTGGCTGACTCTTTTATGAAAAAAATATTTAGTGATTGGGGCATCTTTTACTCCTCCGAAACCTCAAGGCATGCAAAGACCATAGAATAATGTAACTATTTAATGTAACTAACTTCTCACCTTCATTAGGAATATATCTATAAGCCTCCAAGATCAAATTCAGAGTGAGTCTTTCGCAGATATCACGTCTTGTTTCGGTCAAATTGTTCATGAATGCTACCAGAAACTCAGCTCCCCTCTGTACCATACGACTGCCGATATGGACACGATCCTTGTTTAAGCACACGCACCAGTGAGGGTCGATATTAGCATCGGCACATGTTCTATCAGCAGGAATCTACGAAGATTAAAAATTTTTATCATGAATGATTTCTTTCATTTAAAAATAGATGTGCTTTTTTTTTCTTTTACTAGGCTAAAATCATATGAACAAGTTGCAATGAACCGTGGCTAAACAATACGAACAGTAAATATTTGAACAGTAAATCTGGAAAGACACAGTAAGACTATTCCAATGAGTGGTGATATATCAGGTTGTTGCAAAAATTTCTTCCGGTTCTAGAACTCGTGCCCAAGAAGGGCTCATTTTCCGAAGAGGGTGTTCATATTTTTTCAAACAAATTATTGCATTCGATTCCTGAATATCTTTGCTATATTACATCCAAGAATCAACTTTCTGACTATACATCTGTGAGTGCCATCAACGGTCTGAAATGGACCTTTCACGCGAGCATATTCGAGCAATAATCTTCTACGAGTATTCTGGAAAGATCAGTGCTGTGCAATGTCACCGAAACATTTGCCAACGTTTAGGTGATGGCACTGTTAGTTTACGTACAATAGAAGAATGGTATCGCGGGTTCAGACGCGGAGATAGCACTCTTCAAGATGCACCTCCTCTGGTCGGCCAATCATGATTTCAGATGGTGATCTACGCCAAGCAATTGATGAAGATCACAATGTAACAACGAGGGAACTCGCAGAACAGTTCAAGGTTCACTTTTCAACCATTGCCCGGCATCTGCATGAGCTGAATCTGTCATTCAAGTTCAATCGTTTCAAATCCGGAAAAAACTTTTGCAACAACCTGATATTAAACAGTAGTCGTCAATTTGCTCTCTTTATATGAAATTAAATACAGATATATTCGTTTTATTGTGTTCGCAAATATTGCGCTTAGCAAATACCCTCCATTCGCTTTACACTGAGATGTTAATTATGGATGTCGCCCTATTTCTTAGACCTGGGGAGAGAAGTACAAATTCCTCCCTCTATTAATAAATATGCTAGCCCGGACGTAAAGTCCAACGCATTTGTTCAGCACTTAAAACGGTTGCTGGGCCAGGCAAGGCGAAACATTCGAAGGGCCAACGCTCGTTACAAAAGGCACTTCGACAGCAGACATAGTAGTGTCCCTTTCAAATTAGGAGACAAAGTTCTGGTATTAGCAACCAGGCTTCGTGCATTAGTGCACAAAAGGGGCAAGAAACTATATCCAAAGTATTTGGGTCCCTTTAAAATAATTAAGATAATAAATAAGGTATCAGCGAAATTAGCGATCCCCCCGCGCTTAGGGGGACCAAAAGTGGTCCATGCAAATTTTCTCAAGAGGTACGTTGAGAGCAATAATACAAAAAAGAAGCCGCCGGGACCTATCGCTGATCCGCGTTTCCCGGACGTTTACAAAGTTAGCCGGCTTCTTGACGTGAAAGGTAAAATACCACACCGTCAGTTTTTAGTCAGGTGGGTCGGTTATTCGGCTCCAACTTGGGAGCCAGAGCAAAACCTCCACCGATGCAAGGGGCTGATTCATCAGTTTTTCCAGCAGCGTCGGGGTAGGGCGCAGGGGCCAGGGAGTGTTACGCCTAAAATTAATTTAGTTTCCTCGCGATACTTTCCTAAGAAAAAAGGTGGTGAGTCACTTGAAGAGGAAAGTTCGCTAGCAGCCGGGGCGAGGATGTCACGCGAGCTGACAGCGGATCCTGATCGCGGGGCTGAAGAAGAGGTAACCCAGTTATTAGTGGCGCCATCTATTGATGCGATCGGGAAGGGTTATCAAAGGAGCAAGAGGAAAAGAGGGCGACGTAGGAGGAAGACGAAGGCGGAAGTGACGCAACAACCTGCCAACGTGATTTCTACATCAGTTAGGAGGAATCCAGCGTTCGAGACGGTCGACGACGAGCAACCCGCCGCGACCACAAAGTGCTCGAACGTTAGGCCTGCGTGTTTGGCGAAGGAGCGTTGTTCTCGAGAGTTTAGGAGGAAGAGAAACGAAGCTAAAGCGACTGAGTTCCGCGCGAAGCAGCATATTTCGCCGCCAGAAAAACCTACTGCGTCGAGCACGTTGCAGGGCCTCAGCGAGTCACTTTTGCGTCGCCATAAAGAGGTTAGGCCTGTCGTAGCTTCGTCAACTCCATTAACCGCTTCGTCCTCAGCTATTTCAAGCGTGTCGGACAATAAGCAGGTCCAGTCAGTAGCTGAGACATTTGAACGGTTTGTTAACCAAGACGAGAGCGTGAGCAAGCGTAGCTTCTGCGTCTGTAAGTATTCTCTTGCTTTTTATTGTCATTATCGCGGCACTAGTACGCTCCTTCGAGCCACAGCAATAGTCCAGCAGCCTGTAATCTCATTAGAATTTGCGCTGCGTTATCTGGTATTAGTTAGAGCGCGTAGTTCGTCCCTAGCGCTCTCAATTATTCATAACAGTTCGTTTAGAACGCATTCTCCTGAAGCAGAGCTGTTGCTCATTATGCCCTGGGGGCTCTCTGCCTATAATAGTGATGATTTGGGCACCATCTACTTTTGAAGGCCACTCATACCTATAGTCCAGGTAAAACTTACTATCACCTTTGTACTTTAAAATTCTGGATCTAGGGAGTGCCTTTTTACTCTACTTTATGAAGAGATAATTAATGTCATTTTATCTTTCTCTATTACAGTAGTACGTATAAATCCCTTATTGGGTATCAAACGCCGAGGCGTCGCCGCTTACTGATAGAGGGGAGTTTGGAAACCCCTGCGGTGGAATCGAGACCTCAAGATTGTTTCCATATCTGACAGTATTCTACAATTTATTATATATATTGTGTATAATGATTTGGCAGACCCTTTAAGTAAAGGAGGCCAAATATCCCGTATGTATATATGGGCGCAAGTGACAGCCCTATGAGATTGTATAGCATAAGTGGCTAATCATAACGGGTTCTTCTCTAGTTTGTGTAATTTTATTTTTGTTTAGCTTTCGTCCCCACTACTCTGGCTGTGGTTGTGGTGGACGCTGTCCTTGCGATCAGCTACTCGCAAGATCTAACCATTAGTATTTTGCTTTTTAGAAAATTAAACCGACTTCTTTTATTTCCTACCTACTGTGTCTTGCTGTAGTTTATTTTCCACTGCACACAGCTTTCTCATACGTGACAAGGGGCCTGATAAATTTCCTTGCGACCCCGAAATATGGATACTTTAATATCTGCACTGACTTACTATCCTTGCCACGTTTCATTATATGTTCTTCTATCATGTTTGGAGGTTATCTCCAGTCTATATTTAATTATTTAATTATACGTTCATTTAAAAATCTTACTTCCTTGAATAGACTGATACTTCGTCCTCCGACATCTCCTCTGGCTTGAAAGTCGTCAAAATGCAAAATGTCGACAAGAGTTGGGTAAATATCAAAAGGAGAAGTCAGGCGGTGTTGATTTATTAAGAAGTTTTTGTAGGCTCTGTTATATCGTTTCTTGAACCAGGGTGGAAAGATAAAAGAGACAAATGGCTGACGCTCTTCTTGCTTTCCTTGTTGTGTTGCTCGAAAATTTGAAAACCTAATCAATGAAATTATAACATGAATTTTGTTTTATAATTAAATATAATTTTATAGCAAGAACTATAAATCCATTCAGTTTTATAACTTTGAACTAAATTTAAACTTTTTTTATTATGCTTTGCTGCCATGAGATAATCATATGGTAAACTTTTTATGATCGTGTTTACCTGCTCCCGTGATCGCTCAAAACAATTAGTAGGGTATTATTTAAAAATTTCTTGATGTACATCTGTTTTAACATGTCTTTGAAGTCTTCATCCAATGCTCCTACCTTGTTGTGACTATCATGGCTAAGTTCACTGTGAAATGCAAAAATGAACTTCGGCTTTTTTTCATACATCTCAAAAAGATGATTCACCCAGTTCATAAAAACCTATGGATATTAAAAACTATTGTTTTATTTGTTAATTTAAGAAATGTTCATATGCTATTTTGGTTAGGTTCTCATTACGTTATTTGTAATTTGTAGGATATAATCCTAATATACTAAATCCTAAAATACAAGGTGTGGCAGTTAAATACTATTAAGAGGTCGCTGCGTAAAATAAAAACAGAAATTCAATGTCACGACACTTTTTGTTTGAATCAGCTGCAGAGATTTTTTTTAGTAGCGTAAAGGATTCGTGGTTCAGATACGCGTTATAGCGACATATGTGAACAATTATCGTCGAGAAAAAAATAAGGAACAACAAAATGGCTAAACCAGATGTTGAAAATTCCCACGGAAACGATGCCCTATCCGGGTAATTAATGCATTTCCAAGGATTTGGTCGCTTTTGTAGTGGCCGTGAAAACCTTTCAGATGACCCGCGTCCTGGAAGACCAGTTTCCTTCCGAACGCCAGAAGCTCGTCACTGAGAAAGTCAGGAAACTCTTCACCGCAGAGTCACAATTCTCATGCTTGCGGATAAATTGGGCTGCAACAAGGACGCAATTCCTCAGATTCTAGCAGAGGATTTGGGGAAAAGAAAAAAAATTGTTCCCGATTTGTCACTCAATGCTTAACCGAAGAGTGATTTCTGGCCAAACAGCAACATAGAGCTCAACCGCCCGCCGTATTCTCCGGATTTGGCCCCTCCAGACATTTTCCTGTTCCCACAGATGAAAAACGCTATGAAGGGTACCCGATTTTTCCGACATTGAGAAAAAATGTGATATTGGAAATCGAGTATTCCTTCCGATAACTTTAAAGCTTTTTTACAAACTTGTATAAACGCGCTCAAAAGTGTATTTTGTTCGGTGGAAATTACTTTGAATCATATTAAACAAAATTTTCATTTAGAATTCCCGTGTTGTGAGTATTTGTATTAGTCCGGATATTTAATTGCCACACCTTGTAGTTTCCCCCTAAAAATCTATAGTATAGATATCTATGCAAAATTATAGTTTTAAAAAGTTATTTTACTATGACTTTTTCATACAACAGTGCGAAATATCACACAGAGATTAACTATAATTTTACTTGGAGCGTTCAAAAATGATTGGCACTACAATGGTTTTTGTTTCAAAGGAACCATTTACTGAACAAAAGAATACAGATTATATTAGAGGTATTCCCCGCCAATGTCTGTGCACTTTTGCCATCGTTCTGGCAGCTTTCGTATTTGCGTAACAAACCATTCTTTGGGGGTACCTCGGCGCCACTGGTGGACAACTGCATGAAGTTCTTCATTGGTGGTGAACTTCTTACCCCGCATGTCCTTTTTAATTGCGTCGAATAGGGCATAGTCGTAGGAGCCAGATCAGGCGAATATGGAGGATGTGCCAACACAGTAAACCCTAGTTCACGGACGGGTGACAATGGTCTGGCGACTGGCATGTGGCCGCGCACTGTCGTGATGGAGAAGAACGCCACGGCCCCATTTTCCGTGGCGGCGTTGGTGCAGTAAAGTAAGTGCAGTACCGATCCCTGTATAAAATGGCACTCCGTATACAGGGTGTCCAAAAGTCTGGTAACATGGCAGACATCTCAAAGCTGCCAGGTAGGCGAGATCTGATGAGTGTGGTTTATAAGTAGTAGGGTGTTGGGGAATTCGTTGCCGCACTCAAATTTGACTTTGATCCCCAAATTTAAGGTTATCCATTTGCTAACTCGAAAACTGTTAATATAGAGAAAAATTTCCAATTGCTACCCTGTAGAGCATCACCACAATAGTCTAAAAACAATTTTTAATCGCACCTTTCCCCTTGAAAGATTTTGAGAAAATGGGCGAGAAAGAGTCACTCAAGGCAGTTGAGCTTGCCAGGTTGGCTGAGGTTTCTAAGAAACTTGACTTGCAGTGATTTTCGAGTTTTTAGACTAATGTCTTTCGCTGAGTGTGGTTAAAAATTGTTTTTAGACTAATGTGTTGTTGCTCTACAGGGGTAGCAATTGGAAATTTTTCAGTATGTTAATAGTTTTCGAGTTAGCAAATGGATGACCTTAAATTTGGGGGTCAATGGCGTCAAAGTCAAATTTGTGTGCAATGAATTCTCCACCTCCCTATTACCTATAAACCACACCCATCAGATCTCGTCTATCTGGCAGCTTTGAGATATCTGCCATGTTACCAGACCTTTTGGACACCCTGTATATTCATCAAATGCGTCACATACTATGGATACAATGACACGATTCATTCAAAGAGATTCATTATATAGTATACCAACATACAAGATATGGCAAATATAAGGCTAATGAATCCTAGTAAGATATGCTTATTTTAATTACAAAATTGAATCTGTAAAAACATTCAATAATAGTGAATGGGTCTCCTTGTTGGGCTTTTCTTGTACATCTTCTAGTCAACGTAAAAAATTTAGTTATTCATCGATTTCAACTACACACATCTTAAAAACAAAAAAACAAATAAACGCTTACCTTATGTCTTGGAGTTCCTCTCAAACAGAACGGTTTGTGCTTGCCATATTCTTTTTCTGCTGCTACATAGAACGTGCGCAAGTAGTGGTCCGTCGGTTGTACACTGAATCCTCGCTGGCGATAGGTGAATGTGCCGATGTAAGCCATGTCTTCGGCATACGTGGTGACATATCCGTTGTCTTCATAGTCCTTCCAGATGAAAGGGTAAACGTTCACATGTTGGGCAGAATTCTTCCACCTCACTCTCACTTCGGGCAACTCGAGTTCTGTTTTCCCGGTCAACATGGGAATTAGTGCCTGAGCAGTGCCATCCCCTACTATATTGTAACCTTGCAATACGATCGCCTTTAATTTACTCTTCAGAAACGCATATGATTTCGGTAGTTTTCGAATGAAAGTCAATCGGGATAGTGAATCAAAAGCCCAAAAGAGAACATTTAATCGCATTGCCTTAGGAGATAGAAAATGCCAACCTGTTTTTTTATGTATGTGCTCATTGAAGTGGACTCCAGCCATAATATTTCCCCAATGTCTGAACTGGTTATCAATGCATTTAACTCTAAAGAAATCAGATAAAAGTTTTACGCGATCTGAATCGTTTCTTTTTACACGATCAGATTTTATAGTAACGTGATCGGATACACGTTCAAGGAACATATATTCACATTTTACTTCTTTGTGAGTCTTGAGCGTTTCATTGCATACGCCTGCCGTACCATAATGCAAGCAAACCCAATCAGGTTCCTCATCACATAAGACAGGAGTGCTATTTTTAAAATATTTTAATATGCTTGGGCCCCACAATATTAGCTTAGGCTGTTTACAAGTATCTCGAATATTCTTAGGTTTTTGAAATCCAAATATATTATTCCATTCCGGTATTAATTCATATACTAAATTTTTATTATTCGCCGAACTTGATCTAAAATGGAATTTATCTCCAACACTATGCATAAAGCCAAGAAATAAAAAATCAATTATACTTACAAAAAATATGACGTAGAAGACTTTTCGCAGTAACATGTTTGAATTAGATATGATCCAAGAGTCTGTTTCTTAAGTTCTCTTGTTTCTGGAATGCGATAGTTTGCATTAAAATTATAAAATAACATTAATAACGTTGTGTCTTATACATACAGGGTGACGAAAAAAAATAGTAGATAATGATACACGTAATAGATTCTGGTATAGTGATGCATTTTGTCCCTATGTACATGGGTCCGAATTTGAATGCTACCTGAGATATGAACAGAAATAAAAATGCCACCACCAAGATCAACAAGTTAATAGCTCAGGTTCTGCACCGCCTAGGATAATGAATTTTGGAAGAATTACAGGGAACATAAAACTGTGCACCGTTAAACTTTGAGTTTCCGAGTTATGCATTCAAAATCGTAACAGTGCTCACATGAGAGTACTAACTCTGAAACTATTCGTTGGAATTCGATCAAATTGTAACGGTATGCACAGTTTTATGTACCCTATTATTTCCCCAAATTTCATCATCCTAGATTTTATAGAACCTGAATTATTAACATGTTGATCTTGGTGGCGGCATTTTTATTTCTGTTCCTATCTCATTTAGCGTTTAAATTCTGATCCATGTTCATAGGGACAAAATGCGTCACTATACCATGATCTATTATGTGTATCATTACCTACCATTTGTTTTTCGTCACCCTGTATATATAGTATAACTGAAATATCATTGGTTCTGTTCAATTTCAAAATCATTTCAAACTAAAATGAATACAAAAATATTATTGTAGTATTCTTTATGCTATGGTTATTGCAAAATAAAATCCCCTGTAGGAACTAAATAAAAATTAAAAATACCGGTGTGAAGGCACTTAAGAAATCCAATGCAAATGCCGATAAGTAACAAAAAAAATCCTCCCGGATTTAAAGGTTAACAAAAATACGATAAATATTATTCACATTTTATTAAGTTAACCTAAGCGTGCATACTGTTTGTTTTCACTAGATTTGGAAAAAGACATCATCCAGATGGATGCCTTCTTTCGGGATAAGCATTACTAAACGTTTTCCTTATCATCTTAAGCCGGGCGACTTAATCCAAGTTATTGATTTTCTACATATTGTCACACGGTGTGCTAAGTGTTCACTATCCATACATAGATACACGGAAAAATGTAATTTGAGAAGAATTATAAATTGAAGAAGCTTTATTTTCATGAATACTCAAAATAGGCAATTTTCTTTTTTGCAAATTGTTTCGCCAATTGTTAAATATGCTTCCGCGCGTGAAGCATTTTGGTTTGGTTTGTTTGGTTTGTTTGGTATTACCGTCCTTTTCAACTGCTATGGTCATTTCAGGACGGCGTTATAGGGGCCGCAAACGACTACACGGGACCAACGGCTTTACTTCCCTTCCGAAGGAAGTGGGTGATCTCAGGATTTTCCCCCTGAAAAAATCCTTGTCGTCCTCGGGCATCAGAGGCGATCATGCAACCGCTGAGCCACCGAGGCCGATTGAAGCATTTTGAAGATGGTTGTAATCGATACAATTGCACGTGTTCTAATGACACCGTCAAAAATTTTCAAGGATAAGATATGAAAGTAGTATAATAAATAACTCGAAATGATAAAATAAGAGCGAATAAAAAGCTATTATGTATGTTTTTTCCCATGCATGCTCAATCGAGTTCATATTCGGAGATTTTACTGGCTACTCGATACGTTGCATATCCTCACATTGCAAAAAGTCTCCACCATCTGAACTCTGTCGGGACATGCATTATAATCTGTCTGAGAATAAAATCTGAACCCATGGCACCTCTGAATCCTCTAACAATACCTTCAAGTGAATTTGTTTCAGTAGTACATGTTTTAATGATACCATTATGGTACCATTGGAAATTTCCAATGCTAAGTTATATTTCGAGCAACTTGTAACGACCTGTCATGAAGAAATAATAATAGTAATTACAATTACAAATTACAAAGTTTGGAGAAGTTTGAATTTTATTCAGTGATATATACAGGGTGAATACTAAAGTCTGCCCCCCCCCCCCCTTTTATTTTTTGAACCGAAACAGATATGTCAATTTTGATGAATCCAATGAATAGGAAGTTGTGGGTGCCCTATCCCATGGTGCGCTTTTCATCATCCCAAATATGCAAATTAGGACACATTCAAAATTTATTTCAAAAACTGTAAGGGATAGAAAAAAAACCCAATTGCAAACTTGTTCAGCATAAAAAAACAAACAAAACAAAAAAATATCATCCAAATCGGACCAACCAATCACCCACAATCACGTGGTGAACTGTTTGTAGCTTACAAACAGTCACACTGCACAAGGAAAACTGAATGTTTATATTTCCACCATGTAAAGCATGCAAATCAAAAAAATAACATAAATTACCATACTCACTCCGGAAATGGTCAACATGATCTTCTGCTTCGGAGAGGCAAGGAGAAACCTACATGCTGCAGTTAGGTTGTATCGAGACGGATACCCTAACGAACGCCATCCATCTCGTCAAACAATGCGTCACATTATTAAAAGATTCGAGGCTACAGGGAATGTCAATGCAGAACAAGGACGACCAAGGGCACAAGGCGACGAGGATACAACAACACTAAATCTGGCTGCAGTTGCTACAAATCCCCACACAAGCAGCAGGGCAATTGCTGCAGATGTTGGGTGCCATTAGAGAACTGTTCTCAACATTCTACACGCACATCATTTTCACCCATACCATATTCATTGTCACCAGGAGTTACTGCCATTGCATTATGTTGCTAGGACCGCCTTCTGCAACTGGTTACTTACCTGCCTGGATGACAATCCAAACTTCATTCATGAGGTGTTGTGGACAGATGAAGCCCAGTTCACCAGGGATGGAGTTATCGACAGGCACAACCATCATCATTGGGCAGACGAAAACCCACGATGTCTGCGAAAAGCAACTCATCAAGTGAACTGGAGAATCAATGTGTGGTGTGGATTGTACAATAACACTGTGGTTGGACCGTATTTTTACGATGGAACACTGACTGCAGAACGCTACCGGGCTGAAATTCTCAACGTGGTAGTCACAGACTTCATAGACAATTTGCCATTGGCCTCGTATCAGCGCACGTGGTTTCAGCATGATGGAACTCCTCCACATTAAGGGTTGGTCGTTCGCGAGCGTCTAAGTGAGATGTTTGGACAACAATGGATTGGCCAAGGAGGACCAGTTCGTTGGCCACCCGCTCCCCAGATTTTACACCACTTGACTTTTTCTTGTGGGGATACCTGAAGGACAAGGTTTATGCTACGCAGCCCGCTTCACTGGAGGATCTGGTTCAACGAATCCAGAAAGCGTGCCGAGGAGTGACACCAGCTATGCTTGGCGATGTTTTGGCATCAGTTAGGTTCCGTGCCCAATTGTGTTATGGTGCCCACGGTCGTCACATCGAGAATTTTGTCGATTAACTTTTTTTAAAATGTTTGAAGTAACTTGTGCAGTGTGACTGTTTGTAAGCTACAAACAGTTCACCACGTGATTGTGGGTGATTGGTTGGTCCGATTTGGATGATTTTTTTTGTTTTGTTTGTTTTTTTATGCTGAACAAGTTTGCAATTGGGTTTTTTTCTCTATCCCTTACGGTTTTTGAGATAAATTTTGAATGTGTCCTAATTTGCATATTTGGGATGATGAAAAGTGCACCATGGGATAGGCCACCCACAACTTTCTATTCATTGGATTCATCAAAATTGACATATCTGCTTCGGTTCAAAAAATAAAAGGGGGGGTTCCGACTTTTGTATTCACCCTGTATTTTTAATAACATTATTATCGTACTATTGAAAAATTTCAATGCTAAAATATCTCATGTAATATGTCAAACAACTTGGAATGACATGTCCTGAACGAATATAAAAGAGTAGCTAATAAGTTCGAAGATTGTCGATATTTATTCAAGGCTACATGTGCTAATGATACCACTATGGTATCATTTGAAATTTTCACAGCTAATATATGGCATTTAATATATCAAACGACTCGTAAGGACCTGACATGAACGAATATATAAGAATAAATTACGAAGTTCGAAGAAGGTTGAATATGACTTAGTGGTACATGTTCTAATGACACCATTATGGTACCAATGAAAAATTTCAAAGATAAGTCATGTAATATATCAAACGACATGCCATGAACGAATATAAAAGAGTAATTAATAAATGCATAGATGGTCGATATTTATTCAGGGGTACCTGTGCTAATGATACCATTATGGTACCATTTGAAATTTTCACTGCTAAAGTATGGCATATAATATATCAACCGATCGGATCGACCTGTCATGAACGAATTTATAAGCATAATTATAAATTTCGTAGATGGTTGAATTTGATTCAGTGGTACCTGTGTTAATGATACCATAGTGGTACCCTTAGAAATATTCAATGCTAAGATACAGCATGTAACCTGTCAAACAACAAATAACGACAGGCTATGAATGAATATATAAGAATAGTTATAAAATTTGTAGATTATCGAATGTGAATCACTGGAACCTGCTTTAAGGTTTTCAAAAGCAATTCAAAAATTTTGGAATTATGTTTCAAATAGTTTATGTGATGGCGATTAGTTTAGCCTTTCGGTACTTGGTTATGTCATTCCTTAAAGGTTAATTCATTTTGAACTACACATTTCCGTTAGAAGTATGCCTTGCCTGTCCAATACTCGTTCTTTTCTTCGATGACATTTTGATAGATATGAATTAACATGTATTCTTCTAACGATTATTATAGAGCAAAATACTATGTGTGCTTGTTGATTTGAAGAGTCGAGTTGACCTATGTTTTTGTTATCGGTTATGTCGTAAACTGTCGCCCGAGACCGACCGGAGTCCTTATCCTTATATACCCAACCAATTGGAAGAAGAAAACGGGGAAGCTACGGTCGCTTCTGGAAGGGTTCTATCACAGAGTAAACAGAGCGATCATGCAGCATTAGATGTATTAGCCAGTTGCGTCGCCACCGAAGCTCTCGCGCGGCCATCTTTTGTTGGGACTCAGATCGCAAATTCCACGGTGCTTTCCATGTGTTTAGGCACGTATTTGAGAGTAGGGAACGGTTTTTTTTCTACTTTAGCTACCGTGGAATGAGTGAACAACATGCCAAACTGCTGCGTGGCCTACGGATGCAACAAGAGAACAACAAAAGACAGCGGGTTATCTTTTCACAGGTAAAGAAAAGAGAATTGTAAGTCATCGTGCGTTATATGGGTCAATCGTGGGTCGTTTTCAACCCATGCCCAAATTACTGCAAATTATATTCCCAGCCTTCCTTTGTGTCCCCAACATTAAAAATGTTTGTTTTGATAAAAATATCAAAAAATTTCAGTCATTTTTCAGCATTATTATCAATGTAAGGTGCTGCTAAATGCTTTCAAAAAGTTCACTTTTAGATATATAATTAAATATATACTGGAGAAGACCTCCAAACATGATGTAATAATTTTTCTATCGAAAAATTGAAGGAAAAACTTTGTAATCAATATTTTGCCCACTTCCTGACTATCTACAGCTCTGCAACTTTCCCCAACGGCGTCTTATAGATGACAATGCATGTTTCAAATGTTAGTTTCATTAGTCTTTCATTTATTCGTAAGTTATTTAATATTAAGTTTAATATGTAGACAGTGCAATCATGACGTAATGACTGCCTGTATTGTTGTTTATTATTATCGTTCTTAATTTGATCATCAGTGCTAGCAAAGTTGTTGATTGTGGTGAGCATTGTAAACGTTTACCCGATATCAGAAGGCAGATTTCCAAGGTTTTTTTGGTTTTCTAGATATCATGTAAAAAGCTTAATTTTTATAAATAAAGACTAAGAAGAATAAAATATATAAAATAAAAATTTTAAAGCACACACTTTCACCTTAAAAAATTCAGAAAAAAAGTAAAAAATCTAATTTAAAA
>JAHWFO010001990.1:391758-405407 GCA_023313115.1 Rhysida immarginata
TGCCAAGAGGCGACGCGCTTTTGAGGCCGTAAGCGCTCTGTTTACTGAGTTCTATAATGTTCAAGGGTTCCAAACACATAGATTGCCTGAACATTTTTTAGGGAGCCGAAGAGAGACTCGTGTAACTCTTTGCCTCCTCTAGAGAGATTGCCCCATCTATACCCTGCTGTTATAATCATTTCCTGTTATTGTTAATAATTCTATGTTTTATCGCCAATGCAACAGAACATTCTATCATTGCATCATCTTGAAAATTTTTTGGCATTATCACTACATCCGTTTCTATGGCAACAATATTTCCCTGGCGTTAATGTGAAAATATATGGCAACAATAACTTCGAAAAAAAAACTCTTCTTGGATGGCAATGGATGTACATGATCGTTTGTGTCTGTGTGTCTGCAATTCCAACAAACTAAGTGGAGTTATAAATTACTTGTTAATCTGTTATTGAATTGCACTCTGCTCAGTTCAGAGAAATTAGGCACTGATGGGATACGGCAGCAGAAGACCGACAAAATTGCTTTTGCCCTCGCGCGGGCTCGTGGACATATTCATTGAGCCTTATATGAGTCACGATTCAAATTGGTGCAAGCCGATGATAAGGTTTCCGTGTGGCGCATACCCCATGAGGTCATAGACCCAAATTGACAAGAAGGCACTGTGCAAACTGATGAGGGCTCCATCATGATATGGGGCGTGTTTACATGGCAAGGTTTGGGTCCTCTGATCCAATTGGGCCTATCAATAACTGGGAATCGCTATGTCCTGCTACTTTGTAAACATTTACAGACCTTCATGCCCTTCATCTATCTAACAACGATGGTATTGCAACATTTGCAACCGCTACGTAATTATGGATGGCTGTCGAGTCTGTATTGGCTGAACATCCCTTCAGAGGACTTCTTCCGACTGGTTGAGTTCATACCACCTTGCCGGGCAAAAGGGGATCCCACACGAATATCGACTAGGTATCCCAAGACTTTTGGTACTTCAGTGTACTTCTAGAGACTACGATTTAAGTATTGTTAGACTACCTGCACAAGCGCTTAAAAGGTTTTTGTCAAGTTTTGCTTTCCAGCCATAAAGGTTTAGGCTCTGAAGAACAGGCAAACGATATAGGATAATTTTCTTGTAATTTAAAAATTAATTGGAAGATCTTCTTTGTCCGTACGTATATTTCAATAGAATTTTGAACTGATAGACTGTACTGATGACCAATATACAGTGTGATCAAAAAGTCTGTTACCAGTCTCATTATCTCAATAAATTAATAGGAATTTCCAGATTTTTAAAAATTTATCTTCTATCAAATCAGGTATGGACTTTTTAACATTCATCTTAATTTTCACCTTCACATTTAATATCAAGGTTATATTTAATAAATAATGAAAACAGTCTAGTGCACACAAATACCCACTGCATTACACTATTTCCTGTAAAGAATGTTGCAACGCGTGTTCGTACACACTTGTTCCTTTACTCGAGGAAATGAACTATCACGAACTCCCCCCCCCCCCCCACTTCCAATTTTAGCTATTCGCTGTTAATTAAGTTCGTCTGACTTGGGAAAAGGTGCCAAGTGATTCTAGGAGTGATTTATTTCCATAATTAACGCGTCCGGGAACATTATAAGACACGTTACGATGCATGGCAACCGCAACAGTAAACATCGAGAAAGGAGCTGGTGACTGGAGATCTCCTTCAGACGTTTGTTTTTTTCTCATAACTTGTTTATTCAGCTAAACTCACTAGTGCTGTACAACTTTCCTTTAATGTATTTTTTACATGGTCCCATAAGAAGTCCAGAAGTGTTAAGTCTGGTGAGCGGGTTGGCCATGTGACTGGTCCACCTCTTCCAATCCATTTATCTGAAAACATCAAGTTTAAACATTCACGGGTTGCCATTGACAAATGTGGAGTGCACCATCCTGTTGAAACCAAATTTTACAACATTCTCTTAATAGCATGTCTTCAATAAACTGTTGCACAACATTGTTTAAAATAAGATCTCGATAACGCCAGCCAGTAAGATTTCCATCGTAATAATAATAACTATTACTAAATAACTTGATTACTAAATATTTGTTTTCCAATTCACTTGGTGAGCAGTTTGTCTTAACCAAAGAAGATTTTCATTGGCCCAGTAATGGCGATTATGTTTATTAAAAACACCTTTACGTGCAAATTGTGACTCATCAGACCACAAAATCTTCTTTGTAAACTGGATTATCATCAATTTGACAAAGAAGCCAGTAACAGTACTCTGAAGTATTTCATAGTCACATGCATTAAGGCTTTGATGACAATGCACATGAAATGGATGAAATTTATGATCATGAAGCACATTCCACACTGATCCTACATTGCAACCAATATCACCAGCAATGGGACGTAAGGTGTATTTGGATTAGTAGTAATTGCACTAAGAGCCACTGTGACAATGTCCTCAATTATTGCTGTTTTTGTTCGTCCCTATCTTGCATGTTGTTGAACACTACCTGTATTCTGAAAACGTGCAATAATTTTTCCAAAGCCCTGTCTTGAAGGACGGCGGCGATTTGGATACCTTTCAGCATACATATGAGTTGCAAGTACAACATCTTGTTGGCTTGCACCATAACAAAATATATCAAGCATTTAATTTTGATGGTACTCTGCCATTTTTTGAATGTTACCATTCAATCACCGATAAAGATCAATGCTGCTTAACCTGAAATCAAATGAAATACGTATCAGTGTCATCACAAAAATGTTTTATTAGGTAACCACTGTTGCAAAAAGAAATCGGATAAATGATTTAGACTAATTTTAGGGTGCTGTACAACTTTCTAATTGACTTTTTTCTATCTCTCACGGTTTTCATTATGCATTAAATTTGACCTTGCAATTAAATGTGAAGGTCAAAATTAAAATCATTGTTTTAACACCTGATTTGATAGTAGATAATTTTTTCGAAAACTGGAAATTCCCATTAGTTATTGAGATATTGAGACTGGTAACAGACTTTTTGAACACCTTGTATAATAAAAATTGATATAAATAGAGATTAAAAAAAAAAGGTCAAACGTCCCTGATTGGTTCAAAGTTGCGAAGATTTTTAAGTCATGCATCCGGAGCGACCCCTGAGATTCCAGTTTTGTGACTGGCTATCTTTTCAATCTCCATGTAGACTTGCTTGCTCTTTTATACTTCACTACTGGTATTGTCATTCTTTATCTAATTTTTCACTGAAAAAGACTTCGTTGTCGAGAAATGCACATACGGACATTAAATAATATCGTAGAAATAGAGGTTTCCTTATACAAATACTGATATATTTCGCTTAGGAAACAAAACAAACGAACCTTTTCCCCACGCTTTACTTTCTGTAAATGAATCATGTTGCACAGACACCTGTTAAATAAAAAGGATGAAAATAGCGTATTTTTTATTGAAGTTGGCAGAGTTTTCTTAACGAAAAATTGTATTCAAGATTATTTTAACGGACTATTCGGAAATTAAAATTTTCAGTATAGAGAATTTATTACATGCTATTTTCATGTCCTATAAAATATTTGAAAATTGTAATTTAAAAATTGCTCGCTAATATATGTTGAATCGGAGAAATAATGTGCCAATAATTACGTGGTTACTATAAAAACTGTACCCAAATGCTGAGTGCGAAATAATAAATGAGCTTCAATGTTTGTTAAAGGGTGTATGTACCCTTTTGACGTTGTTACTCGTGCATGCGAGTCATTTATCGCGTATGGCAAAACAACGTCCTGTAAATTCGGAGGTTCACTATTCTCAGTGCTTACCAATAATATCAACTACAATAAAAACTGGTTCCACCCTTCTATGAGCGCGTTACCCCCAAAGAATTGTCTGATAAAAGATATAAATGCAGGATAATATTCAGGAACTTTATCTTTACAAAGCATAAACAAAGCCATTGAGCAAAAGATAGGAACATAATTTTGAACACGTGAATAATAGTAAACACTTTAATTAACATGAAAATAAGTTTTTAACTTTCATGGAATTATTGTTACGTTTTTTGGAATTTTAACAGAAAGTTATTAACATAAATACTATTAATGTACATTTAACGCCGGCTCAGTACCGAAAGCGATAAGGCGCAGGTCTTGTCACTCTACATTTGCAAGTCTGCCGGTTCGAATACCGCTGAGGATGTGGATGTTCGTGATTTTCCCTTTACTAACGATCTTGGAAGACCAAGCAAAGCCTCACTATGCTGATCCTCTGCTAAGTTAAATTTCATAATAAATCCAATATTTATTTAACATCCAAAGGAGAAAAGTAATCATAATGTTACGTTTAGGACTTCATTATCCTGAAAATTGAAAATGAACGAACGAATATTTCACATAACCACCACTATTAATATTATTGAAAAAAATTGAAGGAAAAAATTTCGCGATCTGGATTCCAACCAGAACCACGAGTATCACGCTCTTCGCCTCTACCTATTGGACTATCGCGGACACGGTATAGCAAGGCTGTTTCCATGTGTCATGAAGACTATAAATAGTTAAGACGGTAGCCCAATGATAAGACCGACACCCCCTGCGCGCAGATCGGCAATTTCTCCTTTCCAAACCATCAGAAAGCTGATGAACGCACAAAAATTAATAAATGAAAATTGGAATTACTGCTCCAAGCATAAGTAATGATATTATTGGGAAAAAATGTAAGGAGAATATTCTGCGACCTGAGTCGAACCAAGTAGAGGTGACGAGGATGATACTAGTGGTTCCTGGTTGGAATCCAGGTCGTGGAATTTTCCTTCCATATATTTTTCCTATAATATTACAACCTTATGCTTGCTTACATCTTACAAGCGTAATTTCCGATTGATCGGAAGTTTCATTGCGATACAGCGCGCACAGTACGCATGCGCATGTTAGACCGTGAAAATCGTTATAGTGGGCTATCTTCGCGTGCTTAATAAACGAATAATTTTGTACATAGCTGAGTCCCAGACCCCCTCCCCTCTTAAAACTGATCTAAACCTCGTTATTTTACTGATCACAGTATAAAGCTATAAAACTCTGAAGCTATCCACCTTAGCGCAGTTCCAACCTCTAATTTTCACCGAATAAATTCTGAAAGAATTAACGGTATATAGTATTGCCCATGCGGTTTATAAAAAATAGATTTCGTTATATAGGATGATTCAAAATTCAATGTACAAACTTTTAGGGAAGGTAGTATGGGTTATTCCCAGCAAAAAAGTTCATATCCAAATTTGAACGATAACAGATATGAACAGAAATAAAGATGCTACCACCAAGATCAAGTTAATAATTCAGGTTCTGCAACGCCTAGAATAATGAATTTTGGAGGAATAATAGGGTAATAAAACTCTGTATACCGTTAAGTTTGATCAAATTCCAACGAATAGTTTCGAAGTTACGCAGTCAACATCGTAACACGTGCTGGTTAGTACTGTAACACCTGTAATCTTCCAGGTGATTTATTCCATAAGACACCCTTTTACAAAACTGCTCACATTCTTATCAATTACTATTGTCAATGTGATTAACCTTATCTTAAAGAAAAAAAAAACGCAAAGCCACAGATCGGATAAGATAAAACTTTTAATTATTCTGTCGTAAAAATTTTAATTACAATTTCATAAGGATTTCTTCTTTTGATTCTAAGATTCAGTTTCTCTATATTTTTTTAACATTTTGTAATTCTTTTGACAATTCCTAGAGACAGTTCATCGAAGATTTAGCTCGCATTTAAGAAATCTTAAAGAAAATTAACAGAATTTTCGTCGCGTTTCCTCCGAAAATAAATAAAATATGATAAAAACTATTTGGTAATGGTTTTACGACAGCCAGTCTAATGTCTCCTGGACAAATACTGATCGAGTTAATCACCGCTCCTTTCCCACTCTAAATCAATTAAAGGTTTTTTCATTCGTTTTGGGCAACTCCCAATTATTCTGAATATCCCCAATTTATAAATTAAGCTTAATTCTCAGAAATTGCCAAATCTAGTTTTTTTCCAATCTGTGCGAGTTAATCGATTCGTTAAAAGGACGGCATCTCTTCACTGCTTCGTAATTCCAGACGGTGTCCGTATGTAGAAAAGCTAAGAGTCTTCTATGGGCAGGACTTGGACGACGGAGGGAGGAAGGTAAGTAAAAGAGGGGAGGGGGGCGGTTTTCTCTCTACGGGAAAGAGTTAGTACTATTAGTAAGGACCCGTCGCCAACCACGCTGGAATACACCTTTTACGCACACGTTTTCATTAAAAAATCACCGTCTTCATTAAAAACTAGGGATTCAGTCTTCACGGTGGAGATGCACCATGTTGTCGATCTAAAATCTGTCATCGAGAAAAGAAAAAGGGAAAAAACCAAGACAGAAAACTATTCTTTCTTAAATAAAACTGGCCCAAATTATCAACCATCACCAGATTTTTTTCTTTTAAATCGTTTATCACTGTAAGCGGGATTCGGCATCGAACGTGCGATCGCCATTTTCTTCCATGTCATAAGTTTTCGTCTTTCTTACGGGCTATTCTTCAATAAATCGTGCCGTGGGGAAACTTCTCGTGGTAGTCCTTTAATCTTCTCCCAACTAAGGATCGCCTTTCCTCTCTCATTGGATCCGAATCCAGGCATCCTCAGGAGAAATAAACATTTCGACTGCCACCTCCAAATTCGCTTCGTAATCTCTCCACCACTCTTCTACTCGTGCTCCCAACAATGTTTATTGCCAACACGACGTAACAATATATCATTAGTCTATCTTTTCTTTGTTGACGCAACTTCAGATAGTAATAATAATGGCAAAAAAATAAATTATAGCTAATCTTAGTCCGATAGTTTTTATCAGAAACGAATTTTTTTTCTGTCCTCTTTTAGCATGTTACAGTACTCACATGTGAGCACTGTTACGATGTTGAATGCATAACTCGGAAACTACTGATTGGAGTTCGATCAAATTTTAACGGTATAAACGTTTTTATGGACTCTATTATTCTTCGAAATTTCATTTTCCTAGGTGTTATAAAACCTGAGTTATTAACTTCTTGATTTTGGTGGCGGCATTTTTATTTCTGCTCATATCTCAGTTATCATTCAAATTCGGCCCCATATTCATATGAACTTTTTTGCTTAGAATAACCCATACTATCTCCCCTAAAAGTTTGTACATTGAATTTTGAATCACCCTGTAGAAATACACTTTATATATAGTCATTCTATATATTATTTTATGCATGGTTTTGGCGTAGATCGCCTAGTTAGGGAGCTATGGAGCCTCTGAGTTTACATTTCGAATTAGCCCGAATAGCAAAATAGTGGATAATTTCTATAAAATAAATAACTATTTTTGCAAGGTGATTTAAGATACACACTCACTTTCGTTTATCCAATTTATTATGAAAATACTTTACTTCATTTTTCAATATAATCCTCTACTTTCCCCATGTGATAAGTAGATGCAAGTGTGTAGAAGAGTTAATGAAGAATTTGATAAACATTGATTTTAGAGAAGCCTCAAATATTTAGTACACACAAAATATCCTATTCATGTTCAGGTTTTGTAACAATGCGTTGCATTACTTGATAAACTGCCTCACGTATACCTTTGACTAAATGAACGTGACCACAACAGATTCATTGTTGCTCTTTGGAAATCCACACAGCGAAAAAATCATAAGCAAAAGCTGTAAAGTACACCGAGCTGCCACTTTATTAGTTACACCTCTCTAGTATCATTTTAAACTCCCTCATTAGCCCTCAAATCTGCCTGTATTCGTTTGGGCATGGATTCAACGAGATGTTGAAAAACGTTCAACAAGTATGTTATCTCATGCGGAGATGAGAATTTCACGAAATTCCCGGGGAATCGATGGAGGTATAGGCAAAGAGTGAACGGTCCTTTTCAGGTCATCCCAAAAATATTCAATGAGATTGAGATCTGGGGACCGAGTCGGCCACTGCATCAAGGAGAACTCACTGTCATGTTCCTGGAAGGAATCCATAATGATCCTGGGCCTGTATGCTGGAAGGAGCCATCTGCGTACGCATAAACCTGTGAGCATGAACGGGTGAACCTGATCTGTAACAATGTTATGTATGCTTTGACGTTCAAACGACCGTCTACAGATATTATAGACCCAAGTCATGTTAAAAAATAACACTCCCACACCATTACTCCGCCTCCACCATCTTGCAAAATCCTTAACAGGCATGAGAGGTCCATAGCTTCATGTTGTTTTCGCCATATTTTAAACCTTCCATCATTATGATGCAACAGGAACCTAAATTCCCTGGACTAAGCACAGGAGGCGCACTTTCTTGTTCTTTTCTGACAGCATTGGTACCTGAGATGGTCTTCAGCATTGGTAACTCATTAGAGCCAAGATGCGATTAGTTGTCCAGTAATTTGTTGCGATCGTTGCCTTTCTGTTTTCGCGCACAGGTCTTGATATACTCCTCTGACCTCTTTCATCAACAAGGGTTTTCCGTCCACAGACTACATGGCTATGTTTTTTTCTGTTTTTTATTTTTATTTTTGTTCCTTGATCCACTCTCGATAAACCCTTGAAACTGCGGTACGTGGAATTCAGGAGAGTCGCCGTTTCTGAAATGCTCATTCCAGCCAGTTTTGCATGTTGGAAGTAAGGAGATCTGTTTTTCCCATTTTTGCTATGGTTTCACGCTTAACTAAAAGTAGAAAAGCTGCTTCAGAGTATTTATACCATGATATGTGATCATGTAATATGGAAATCAGCCAGCACTCAATTTGCATATTTTGTGAGGTGTAGCTAATATAGTGTTATTTTCAAAAATTTCAGCTATTTTAAATGCAATACATCAAATTCCCCTTCTTAAATTTCATATCAATCCGTAGCAATTTAAAGCCGCTACCGGCAAATGCCATGAGTATTCTTTAAAGAGCAAATGACACCAAAAATATCACTTTCGAGATAGTAAACAAGAAATTAATTCTCCCGAGGAAGGTAGTAGCGGAAGCCCTGCGATCATCTATTTTTACCCTTTTCTCTGGCTTTTTAACCCCCCCCCCCCCCAATTTTTTAAATCGAAAAATTGATTTTCATGAACGTAGTATTTAGAAAGTGTAAAAGAGCTCTATCTTCTTTCGTTTCTCATCATTTCCGATCGAATGATATATGACATTCCATATGTTGGCATAGTTCTAAAGACCAAGTAACTGGCACCCCCAAATTCCGACCCGAATGGGACAAATTGACCCAAACTTCATAGTAATGTTGATCTTGCTTAGAGGAATCTGCATACCGAATATCACTTCTTTAGATGCATAAATACGCGTAGACCTTTTGGTCCCCTCTAATTTCCGCCCCCGAAACTCCGACCCCAGTGGGCCAATCAAATTATGAAGGGGACGGACGGACAGACAGACAGACGGACGGACGGACGGACATTGTGAAACAATAAGTAGCTCCATTCTTCCGCTACTTAATAATCAGAAAGAATGCAGCGTATAAAAAAGAAAGCAAGTTTTTTATGGGAAAAATTAAAAAATTTTTAAGAAAGAAGCAACAAATAAGCGAAACGGGGCCCCCTCCAGTCAAAAACGTTAGCTGCGCGTGACGTCATTTTTCGATGATTATGGCCTCGGTTTGGTTAAGCTGACATCATAAGCAACGCTCTTGCGGGAGCTTATGACAAAATTCAAAATGAATTTATATTACCGAAAGTGCCCTTTAAATTATGATTTCTTTATTTATTAAAAAAAAGAATAATATTGATATTTAATATCAGTAAAGTATACAAAACTATATGCAATCAATTTCCAATTTGGTGTCATTTGCCCTTTAATGTTCCATTTATTGGTTTTATAATGTCCGTCTGTCCTTCTGTATGTCTGTCTGTCCGCCCCGTATTTTTTTCTTTATGTTTGGACGTAGAAGGTTGAAACTCGAAACTTAGCTTACCATAGGCATGCTCTATTTCCGTATATTGTTTGGTTTTGATTGGCCCACTGGGGTCAGACTTACAGGGGGTGTGAGAATTAGAGGGGGCACGTGATCTACATGGTATTTAGATATGTAAACAAGTGAAATTGATGCGCAGATACCTCTAAACAAGATCGAAAATACTATGAAGTTTGGATAAAAAATTATCCCAGATGTGTTATACATGTATATGGCAACATGTACCATGTAATATATCATTCGATCGGAAATAAAGAGAAAGGAAAGAAGATACTAGCTTTTTTACATTTTCTACATACTGCGTTCGAAAAAATCTATTTTTTGATTAAAAAATTTGGGGTTTTAAAAAAATTCAGATAAAGAGTAAGAATAGATGAACTCCAGGTTCCGCTACTTTTCTATACTCTCCTCGGATTATAAGAAATCGAGGTAACGAAATTGCATGTAAATTTTAATGAGATGGCTTTTCAGTGAATAAAACGACTTTTACAAATTTATAATTTCCACATTGTTATATGGGTAAAATCCCTAATTAACTCTAACTGTTAATCTTCGGATGACACGCAACTTATTTTTTTCTATAATTTTAAAAAACAATCTAATACCTGAGCCCCTCAATTCATATACATGATGCTGATTATTTTTCTTTTGCCTTTATGTGAGGTACGTCCAGAAAGTAAAATACACACTCAGAAAAAAATATTACAAAAGAATACCCGTACCGTAAACTATTTTTCTACGTAGCCCCCACCATTTTGAAAACATTTATCATAACAGGGCACAAGTTTTTGTATCCTCTTCATAAAAAGTTGCCACCTGTGATGCTAGCCACATAGTGACAGCTTCTTTTACGCCGTCATCGTTATTGAATTTCTGGCCACTTTTAAATGTTTGATAGTAAAGGGACAAACACAAACTTCTTTGGATTCAAACTTGTTAGTCTCGAGAGAGGAAAATACCCCTGCGCTTTAGAGCTCGGGGCCACGGAACTGGCTGCATGGTGCTATAAAAATAAATGAAACCAACGTCATCTTTCTACAAAGAAAGTCATGTTTCACACTACTACGAACATCGTGTAGCCTGTTAGCTTTATGGCTTTTTCTGTGCAAACGTCTTTCGACAGGTCAGCTAGTGTATTTTTATAAGTCGGTTTTGCTAACTTTCTTTTCTTGAACTAATTCTTCATTTAATATTTTATAGACATTTTCAAATAAATTCTTATTTTACATTCTTCAGAAGTTTTGTTAGGCGTTCCAAACTCATAAAATAGTGTTGATTTTTGTCGATCTGATGTGGAGGGATCCCGTCAGCCGGCATGCCGGATAACCTAAGTTGTCCGACTTTCAGAGAGGAGTTATAATAAGGTGCCGCAATAATGGAAATTCAATTAGCGAAATCACTGTTCTGACCGGGCAAAAGTTCCAACATAAAGGTGCAATCAGGATAGAAAAATGCTCAGGACGATCTAGCGACATGTCGAAGAGACCAATGTGCTGAAGAATCGAAAAAGCACACATCAGGACATCACTCATGCTCGTCGACCGTACCTCATGCCCTATCAAGTCACATAGTGCATCGGGTTCTTCATGAGATGGGCTTGTACGAAAGGGTGGGAAAGAGGAAGCCTTTTATCTAAAAATTGAATGCTTTTGTCGTCTGCGATGGTTTATGTAGCGCCGCCATTGAACCAGTGACGATTGGGCAAAGATACTATGTTGGAATAAACCTAGATGTGGACAAGTGGAAAGTCGTTTTCTTCTCTTTAGTAAGCATCCAGAGTTTTATAGTTACCTTGTTTTCTTATACACTATAATGGCCGCCGCAAATTCATATATTACTAGCTGAGACTACGCTAGCAATATATGAATTTGCGACGGCCCTAAGGGAAAAAGTATTCGCACACACGCTTGGTTTAGGCATTTATATTTATTTTTATTAAATTAATACAAGATGCTACCCAAAATTTCCCGAAATTGTTTTATTCTGACCAAACCGTAATAGGTACGAAATTTTGCCAATAGATAGTGTTAGGACTACGTCTCAGCTAGAGTCACTTTATAAGAAGAGTATCGCATTTGAGTGAACTGTGCCGCAAGGCTTCTGATTGGCTTTTTGGTATCACGTGGCATAATGGCAGCCATTTTGAGTTTTCCCGGGTGAATGCTTGCTAATCGTTTCTATGTACTTCAGTGAGCTTTGAAACTTACTTGGGAGCACTTAAGACTTTAATCAACAAATAATAAGTTTCAATCGATAAACAGGCACTATATTATCGATAGCAGTTGCATGTATTAATAATAAACAAAGTTTTCCTAAGGTTTAGAGATGAATAATGTCGTCAATTAGCTTTCGCTTTATCCGGGCCATTATGCCAAATTGTTGCGCGGTAAATTTTCACATGGCTAATATATGTACACAATCCGAGAGTTCAACACCAGAATTTACTTTTACCCATTCCGGGGATAACCGCAAACATCCATGCCCACGGCGGGATTCGAACCCGCGACCCGACGGATTCGAGAACTGGAAAGCCTACGCCCCAGCCCTCTCGGCCACCGGGCTAGCCCTGTCCGCTGTAAATGAAATATATCATTGAGATTTAATTTAAGCAATGCAAAAACGATGTGAAAAAGAAAAGAAGAAAATAGAAAAATAAATATTAACTTGTCTATTTTTTTTTAAATACCATAAATACCATGTAAAATCTAAAACTCTTTATACATTCATTTGAATTAAATATTTACGAAATACAAATTATATTTTGTTATTAATGACCTAAAAAAATGAAGTGATGTATCAATTTAATTTGAGCAGTGGAGTTATCTTTTATTTTTACCACGTTAAATATATTAAAAACGTATTTATCATGTATTAAGTGAATTTACAAATCGTATAATATTACATCATAACATTTTACTCTAAATGCGGCGTGATGTTCACAAAACAACGTAATCTCCAGTATGCAGAGAAGAACTAAACTCAAAATGGCGTCGCTCAAGACGATTGCGATACTCTTCCTATAAAGGACTCTCGTCTCAGCTAGAGTGCCTTTAAGGAGAGTGACGACAATTCGGAATGGATATTGATTGGTTAACGCTCCAGACGCCACGGTTTTCCCAAAATTGCGTGCCGTTTGCATTGCAGATATAGAGAAATTAATAGTTTTCGTTCCGTTTTTCGATTTATTGTGCATGTTTCTTAATTTTTGCTTATAAAAATTGCATTATTCAAGTTTAAAAGGTGTGGTTTTATTAGATTCGCTTTAAATTTAACGATCGAAGTGGCGAAGAGGGAAAGGAAAAAATATTTTTTCTTAATAAAGTATTTATTGTTTTACTGTTGTTCATAAAAATGTGAATCTCACAAAATAAAGTGATTTTTAATGATATAATAATAGATAAATATTCCAAGGAATGGTCAAAAATTTTTAATTTTTTTTAATTTATATAAAATTCAAGGAATTTTTATTCAAGGGTCATTCGGGCGCAACGAGCAAATTTTTTATCTTGAAAAATTTAAAATAAACCGTAAAACCAATAGTAAAAATAACGTTTAATTAACAAAACATATTTAAGTTATGTAATATATTCAAGCATATAAGAAAAATTTTGTAAAATGAAACTTGAAATTTAAGTATTTTATAGATAGTTTATAGCATCAAAATTTATTTTTCAGTTGTTATTTAATTGCTAGATAGTGAAGTG
>JAHWFO010001990.1:405417-419718 GCA_023313115.1 Rhysida immarginata
GGTTAAAAGGGCGGCGATTTGGCTCCATTGAATTGATCCAAGCGGAATCCCAGCAAGTGTTAAACATGCTCCAACCTGAGAACTTCCAGGAGTGCTTCCAGAAGTGGGAACATCGCTGAAAGCTACGTATAGATGCCCAAGGAGACTACTTTGAAGGTGACGGTGGAAATTAAAAGATCGATTAAGTTCAGTATTTTATAGAGGTACATTTCCGTTAATTTTGGATAGCACTTCGTAAATTATGGGCCCACCTTTTACTTTAATAATATCAGCCGTTTTCCGTGGCATGTTTTCTGGAAAACTGCTTGCGGAATTCTTTGCCACTCCTGTAAAGCAAACCACAAAGCAGGTAGTAAAAAGGTCTAAATTCCAAACTTCTACTTCTCCGCTACAATTTGTTCCAAAGGCTTTCTATCGAATAGAGATCTGGGCTTTGGGCGGACCACTCTATTACAACCCTTGCAGCATGACACGGAGAGTTGAAATAACACAAGTCTCTACTAAAGAATTGCCACAGAATAGGCAGCATGGAATTGTCCAGAATGTCAAGACAGTTCGTAAACTTCATGTTTTCACGCAATACAACCAATAGTCCAAGTCCAAACCACGAAAAAAGGGCTCTGTCACAAGGTATTGTGAGCAATAACGCGGGCGAACCGGAGGATCAACCGCGCGGATCGCAACAAAAGGATGCGGGCAAGAAACCGCCATCTGTTGTTAATTTTATTAATAATAATATTAATAATCGGAGCCCACGAGTAAACTGTCATGACAATAGATTGCGGAGCGAGAAAAGGCATCACGGATGTGATGGCGCGATGCGCAAAAACGAGGTCAAAAGCAATTGGAGAGAGACAACGATATCGTTTGAAAATGAGTGTTAGTTCATTCCGTCCAGAAGGTGATGACGTCATCTCTGAGCGGCAGCGCGCGCATGCGTCAAGTTGCTCCCTCTCAGCTCAGCTCAGCTCATCCAGGAGGAGAGGAGATATAAGTGAGGCGCTCCGTTCAAAAGTGAGAGTTTGTGGATTTTAGTATCCAAAATACTTTACCATAAATAACTATTTTACTATAAGCGTGTTTAATAGATTAAACTAATTGTGTTGTATATGATGTATTAGTAAAGATTTTTGTAATAGATTCCTTTTTCCGTTTTGAGTCTGACGAGTTTTATCCTTCGAGAGTGATCACCCGAAATAAAAACACTTTATTGTTTTTAAACACTTTTAAAAATAATAAAAAAGGCCACAATAATAATTATTCAATTCACTATTTGAAGAAGATCTTCAGTTTTCCTGTTATTAGTTTTCACCATAGTTTCTTTGAGTCCATTTGAGTTTCCAGTTTCTTGGTTCCATTGGAATATTTTAACTTAACCTTGGTTGAACCCCTACGTATCTCCTCCTCGATGAACTAACATTCCCCTATGAATTGAGTAGATCGCTCATGAGCTGCTTTCAGCGCCACCAACGCTTTCAGCGTCCCCATTTGAAAGCCTGTCGGCCGTTGCTTTGGTTGGCAAAATATGGCCTTCTTCGTATGTTTACGTTTGAAGTTTGCGTAGACAAACTGCCGATTTCTTGTCCAACTTTAAATTGTAGTAATAGATATATTAAAGGTTCACCACTGACCTTCCACAGATGTGTTTTTATCTTTCTGCGTCTTAGAATGTTTTTCTCATGTAAAAATCCTGGTCGTCTTTTATATAGTGGTTGTTGATACATAAAAGATGTCGATCTTCAACAGATGTTCGAGACGTTAAAGAGAGATCGAATCATTAATGTTTTAATGCTAATCCTAATTGTTTGTAAGCTTTCACAGCAATGTTTTTTTAAGTAAACAAACTAGAAAGAGTTTCCAAATATTACTTTGCAATTTCATTCATTTAATGCACTCCGTGTAAAGGTTTACGTATAGCTCTAAAGCGAAGTCACGAATGGATGATTTAAAAAAAAGACATTAAATGAATGACATTGAATAAATTATTAACTGTTTTTAGTTTGTTTAGTTAAAAAAATCACGCTGTGGACGCTTACAAACAATTATTGATAATTATTTGTGTAATTCACGGTGCTGACATGGTCTTTACCGCACTGAGATTCGATCTCTCTTTAACGTCTCCTATATTCAACCCCATGTTACCGTCGTTTCAGTGATATCAGAATGATTGTTTAGAGTTATTTATGAAATTATATACCGCATTTATTAAAAAGCATCTAAATTTGGGAGAGGTCGCTTAAGAAATTTCAGACTACGAGCACAATGCTGGAGGGGGGGGGGGTGCTTTCTCAGCTGGCGACAAAGCGGATATATAGTAATGGCGCTTTGGCTGGCGATGTTGTTCTGCCAACCATAGTGATGGCGCCTACACTAACAATAGAGATTAGTTCCACTTTTCGCCGCCTTCAAATTACCCCAAAGATGGCGGCCAAATAAGCGATCTACTCATTTCATATCGTTGGAAAGAGAGTAAGGGCAAAGACGATAAGAAAGGGTAAGGGTTTACAGGAGAGAAGGGAAGAGTCAGCGTATGCGAAAGGGTCGCAACCGAAACCTCTCCGCTGTGTAAACCAGAGACACGGGCATTGTCTTATTCAGGAATATGAATACATGGAAACTGTGACATGTGTGTCTGCTGAAACTGAGTCCAGCGCGAACGGTTCAAACCTCCTGCCTCCTCTTGACACCGTCGGCTCAAGTGTTCAAGGCGAGCGTGAGGAACTCTCGCAGCGTAATTCTTGCTCACGTTTCTCTTCCCATGTGCACTTAGAGCAAGAGGGCGAAGCAAGGCCGGCGCAAGGACTAAAGAGTCGCCGACATCGTATCAGCGAGCTCAGGGCAACGTTAGTCGTCGACCACGTCGAGACAACGTCGCCAGATACGTCGGGAGGCAAGTTCTGCGTAGTCTACGTGAGAGGAATAAATTCTCTTGGTCTAGAACGGATTCAAGCGTCGTGGGAACGAATGGCTGGAGGTCGCTCATTAGTACACGTTCAAGGGCTGCCAACCTCGGCTAGAGCTCTCTTCGACCGTATAGAAGACGGCCACTCCAATTTAGATGTTATTGGCTTAAACCTCATCATGTCCTGGGGGCTGGGACCATTCTTAAATGAAGATTTGGGTGCCTGCTATTGATTTTGAGGTAAGCTGACTCTTGTCCTATCCCTTGTTCTAATGTATTTGAAATATCATGCTCTCTCTCTCTCTCTCTCTCTCTCTCTCTCTCCTGCGCTAAATAAGTAGCGTTAGTTTTAGCGCCTCCAATTAGTAATTCATTTCTTCTATTTATTGCAGGAGCGTGCTTTCATGTTCTCCTTAAACGCGTCAGCGTCGCCGCTGTCCTGGGAAGAATCCCTGTCTTGCGGTATTCCAGTTTCCTGCATGGTTCATCACCAGAACTTTAATTTGACGTTGTGTCGGACCCATCTAATATTGCAGTGAATTTTTGCATGTACTGTCAATTTTTAGATAAGGCTGAGTTCTCCTAAAGCCTCAGCTGTAAAGGGCATTATTAAAATGAATACTTGCAGGTTAATGTAACCTTTTCATATCAGCAAATTATATATATATACTGTATATTTGCTTTATATTCATACAATTATACGGTGCGTCCATTGGGATCGCTGAATTTGATTGAAAGATTCTTGTAAAAAATATTTAAGCAGGATGGTTGTTCATGCATCCTTCTAATTGTAATTCCTCGTGTTAGAGGATACAATCATTCATATGTGTATTTCCTTTAAATATTTTTATAAAAATAAAAGTAATATGTCTATTAAGCTGTATGTCCTTTAATTAAGTTAACCTTTCCAGTGCGCTCAGTTATCTATGTTATCTACCTGACAGGCTCCAATTATTTACATAACCTCCTCCAAACTTCACAGTTGGGACAATACAGTCTGGGTGAAATCGTTCTCAGGTAGTCACCCCACCCACAGATGTACATGTGATTTTCAAAGTGTTTACACAAAATGGTCTTCCACTGTTCTAAAGTCTAGGAACGGTAAGCTAAACACGTAGTTTAAACGTAGTTAAGCCTACACAAGAGTCATATAAGGCTTGCGTGCATATGTTCTACCTTGAAAACCTAATGAATGCAGCCAATTTCGGATAGTTTTCCATGGCGTATTCAACTTCAGATGTTAGATCAGCTGCAGAAGACAGGCATGATTTTCATATCATCCGTCGCAAGGTTCTCTGAGCCCGATTCGTCAGTTTACGAGGACGTGATATTGCAGTAGTCGCACCACTAGTCTTACATCTTTGAATCACTTCGGCTGGCTACTGTCGATTTTGGAATCTCAAGAATACTCGCAATTCCTCGAATTGAAAAATTGCCGAGATGGCACACAATCACCATACCTCGTTGAAATTCTGTTAACTCCCTTCCGCGTGGCATTGTTTGGCATTGCGTTCTTCCAACTAACTATTTTTGTAATAGGAAGACGCATCTTATATATGGGAGCATACAATTTAACGCGCATTTGTCTAATTTGAATCGCAAACAAAATTTGCATGTTTCGTCAGATATCCGAATACTTTTTTCCATATAGTGTACGTTTACATGCCCCAAAGTACGAAGAGATATTGGAAAAATTACCTTGGGTCAGGTTAGGATTTTTTAGCAATGCACAGAATGCTTCCAACAAGACAATGCTTCATGCCCTGCTGTTCGTTCGATAAAGTCATGGTTCATGCCCTTCACTCACTTTAAATCTGATTGAACTAATGGGAGAAACTTCACGAGCAATGGAGTTTTCATATACAATGGCGTTGCAATCACTTCCATTTCCTGCGAAATCTTCTAGCACGTGTGCAACCAGCTTCTACAATTCATCAGCTACTATTCGTCATCAGTTACTGCATCGATTAAAGGCCGAGAGCATTGTTTCCCGCCAGATGAGTGTAAAAAGCTTGTCGGCACCCTTCGTCGTCATGTTGCAGCAGCCATTGCAGCAAAGGTGGTTCAACGTTACCATGGTCTGTAAACATTTAATAATCACCCGACTCCATTGTTAGATTTTGAAACAATACGAAACAAATGTTGCTTGACGTAGGGTGCCTAGATAAGTGTGAATGTGAAAGATGTGAATGTGTAATATCGTTCACAATGCAAATTTCAGTCATCGCCACTCATAGGTAACGTTCTACTTATTGAAAAAAACTGCACCGTTCAATGACTGCGGAGTTCGATGCATCAGCACTAATGATTAGCTGCATTAGTTCATTCCCGCTGCCATTTCTCGTCTTCCGTATTTTCTCTCTCTTTTCGACGGAAAGAATCTCTGACCAATCAAATTTAAGTATTTCAAAATTTGAGCAGTTACAACCTCCCCTCCCCCATTCCAAAGTTAGATTTCTCCCGATGTTTCTATGGCAACACAAGATCGGATCGGCAAGAGAACGAAAAAAAGGGGACAAGAAATATTTATTATTATTAGGATTATATAGTGCTTCTCCATTAATTACTTGATCAATGGGAATGGAATTTAAATACACAGATTCAGACTACTTCGTCTGATTCTGTGGTGACATACATTTAATATCATCACAACATAAAAAATAAATGCGCTGCCACACTTTTGCCTTTTTTTTAATTTATGGATTCCTACATAAAAGGTACCAAAATTAATTTTACTTTTAGTGCACTTTATGAAATAAAATGTGTGCTTAAAAAGTTTTTTATTCTATACGTTTTATTCTTGGATATGCATCTTTTTTTGGTAAATTTAGTTATCTTTCTCTATAATAAAAACGAACGAGTGGTTTTACATACAACTAAAGGCCTAATTTAAAACTGCATTACTTCATACACCAGTAAAATTCTTTAAAATAATGACGAATTTAACATAGTAATTCAATTGTCACTTTCGACCATGGCGGTTCACGCTTTAAGATTACGGTATAAGTTGTCACCTCCCTTCTCCGCACTTATCCAGGCACCCTAGCTTGACCAACGCCTCCTAAAGATAAGGCCTGAGCGCGAAAACGTCAGACATTGTTACATCATCATCCAAAGATACGTTTAATCGCATTTCAGGGCTTATTATTGGTAGTAATGCGATTAAACGTATCTTCGGATGATTATGTAACAATGTATGAAGTTTTCGCGCTCAGGCCTTATCTTTAGGAAGCGTTGGTTCAACTCCCATCCTCGATAACTTTTAGAGATCAATGAGCTGCCTTTAAAAAATAGTTTAGTTATATATATATTATAAATCAGAGTCATTGGAACGTTTGTCCTTTTATAACTCAGAAATTACTCAAGGAATCTCCACGAAATTTTCCATGTACGTAGTTAGTGTCACTGTGCTTTCAGTAGGGTACTTTTTATACCGTGTTTATATCAATTTTTAAGTTATTCTTATTTTTCGAAAAGTTCAATTGTTTTCAAAGGATGTTACTAGATGGCGATACTATCTTATCGAAAAGTTGAATAGTCTTTTGTTTTTAAAGTATGTCACTGGATAGCGAGGCCAGACGGCGCACTTAGTTGTACGAGCGTTTATTTACATTATGTTTGAGAAGTAGCCAAATTCATGCAATAGAGGGGACTGAAATCGCTTCTTCCATAAATACAGCAATCCAATTGTTGACTACAACAGAGTTTGAGAGTGTGCAGCAGGGTCTATAGAAGTAAATGTTCGTTCAACTCCCGTCATTTTCCATTGTTAAGGGAAGCTAGGGAATTCAGATCACGCTAGGAGCCGCATAGGTCGAATACACTTTCTGCGATGTATGCGGCACCTAGCGTGATCTGAATTACATAATTTTTAGAGTTATTTTACTTATATTGTTGATACCCAAAATTAATAGTGAGCTTAGTAATGCATTCTACAGTTGGTTTATCAATTATTTATTTAAAATTGTGTAGAATACACTAATTTTGGTAGTAGTATGTCAATAATTCCGGCTGCATTGAAATTTAAAATGAAACTAATATTTTTACTCACAATAGTCGGCGCTGCATGCACTGAAGGTGCTATTATACATGCAGCGCCATTTTTGAATAGAGTTCCCGCCCTATCAGGAGTTAGAAACTTTAGCTTCATTTTTCAGTGGAGTTGAACGACCATTTACTTCCATAGACGCTGGTGTGCACAGACCAGGGGATTAAAAGACCGTGTTAAAATTTAGTTATATACTATTGTAACTTTAATTTGATATATTAATATTATTTTATTAACTAATTTCGTTTATAGAAGCATAATTACTATATAATGTTAAAGAGACTATAGCTTAAATTTCAGCATCAATAATGCAAAATTTCATCATACAAACCAATGACGTGTGACGTTTCACGTGTTTTTATAGAGGATTTGAATATTAATGAATTCATGTTAATGATAATTACTTTGATTGTCTTTCAAAGTGAGGGTTATCTGAGTCTATTTGATGCATTTGCGTTGTGTTTATAAACTTTGGCGATTAGAGTAATTTATTGTTGAGTTAATGAGCATTTATGAAGTTAGATTGGTAATGTTAGCAATAAGCTCTCATGTGGAGGGGATGTTCAAACTAGGAGGAAAGAGTGATCATTGTGTAGTCTAATGAGTTAGAATAGCATTGGTCTATGGGATTATATATTTTGGTGAATTATGAGCAATGTCTTTCATGAGATCAAGAGTAAAGGTAATTTTATTGAATAAATATGCAGTTTTGGTGTTATCACTTTCGAATTTGAGTTTTTTGAAAATGAGAGTGAGGCCGGATGTTGGAAAAGGATAAATAGAGAAGCCGTTTAGAGGGGTCGTGTGAGTCAGTTTTCCCCGAGTCCCTGTGATGCCGTTGGGACACGATGCTCCCACTGGATAGCAGGACTCGCAAAGGTGAAATTGTGCTTTGGGAAGGGGATCTCCTGGGACGGGTTCCTTGGGTATGAAAACTATCGTACGACTGAAAACCGACACATCATGGACCAGAACCTTCTCCTTGCATTTTCATTAACTGGGGATGTCTCACCATTTAAATAATTTTGCTTGATATGAGATGAATTCAAGCGGGGAAGTGATATTATGTGATACTCCCTAATATGGAAATATATTGAGAAAAGATATGCGAATCCCCCATTTATGTAAATAAGATAAGATGATCAAGCCATTGAGATAAGAATTAATGTGATATGGAAATTCATGGCAATGCATTATGAGAGAAATAAGTTAACCAGGGAGGAGATTACTTAGAGGATACAAGTCGATTGAAGAGGCAACTGAGAATCAACAAGCCACATCTTGAGTTTTGGAGATGGTGCAGGTGTCTGTTGATCTTATCTTAGACTGTTTGAGAAGTAACGGACTCATGAGGTAGTAGATCCAGATTCCTGTATCAACCCAAAGCGGTTAATCTTCAGGGCGGAGTAGTGTGTGCTTTACAAGAAGTGAAATTTAGTGTTGTGCTCGATATTATGTGTGTGCCCCTGGATATATAGATATATTTTAAAGTGATTATGTGTAGTGTAACAAATATGGATATGGAGAATTTGGCTTAGTGGACAAGAACTGTAAGTTAATAAGTTTTGTTTTGCAAGACCCACTTTGTTGTTATGAATTATAGAGTTAAGTGAACTTTAGAAATGAGATTTAGTGAGACTTTACATTGATTTGTCATAGTAGCAAAACTTGATGTTAGATTAAGATAGAGGCATTATCTGAATTTAGATTTCAGTTTGATTTAATTCTTTACATTAAAGTTAATTAGCAGCTGCATTTAGAATTTGGTTATATTTAATCCAGTTAAATACATATAGACTTTTAGAATTAAGATTTAGCATGTAAGTTTCTTAGCATTTAGCCTTTCTTTTCTGATTGATATAAATTTTCCTGAAATAAAGATTGCTTTGTTTGATTTTAAAACCTTGCCTAATTATTTCAATTCGAAGTAATTTACTCTCGAGTTAATTTATTTTAAATTCATCGAACCCGATACTCTGGTCTTTGATTATACAGGAGATTTTGGTGGGTGTGTCACAATGGCACCCAACTATGAATATGGTCATCCTTGTAGTCAAGAACGGAGATGTTTCAGACGTACATTATAAAGACAGACCCGGAAAACTGCCAGCATACTTGAAGTGAGAAGGTCCGCCTTCAAGAACCGTCATGGCTGAAAGTGAGCAAACACATGGCTAAACATGAGGGTACCTGATTAATAATTCTTTCACACTCCGATCACGGAATCATAAGTTTATCTCTTCGTTAACTTTGTGTTTGAAGTATTTTATAATATTTTATAAACAATTTTTCGATCATGGTTTCAATTTCAATTTCGTTTCGGTAAGTATTTTCGATTTATGGTTGTGGCAAGTCATTCGGATCCTTTTTCGTGTCTATTTTTACGGTTATACGCGGAAACTTTGAGGAATGGTTTTGAATTAATTATTTCTCGGGGCCAAAATCGTCAAAAATAAAGAAGCCACGCAGCTAACAACACCACGGCTCACTCCTGCCCAGAACTGCCATGGCTTCAATTGGCTTCACTTTCGTGGCGCTGTTAACAATAGAATTCGGAATCTACCTTTAATATACATCATTGGAACAAACAGCACGAGCAACGCCCGACGGGCATATCAGCTAGACTTTTGTTTTCAAAGGATGTCACTAGATGGCGATGCCAGACGAAGAATGTTTCATTTTATTTAATTTTTCCAAACTTTCAAGGTCGCAGGTATTTATTTTCAGGAAGCTTGCTTCTCTCACGATCAGTTATACGTTGTTTGCTTCCACGTGTCCAGCTGTCGAAATCTATGTTTTTCCACCACAGGGGAAGACATACAACGTTGTTTACCGAAATGGACTTTAATGCACAACTACTTGACAATCCATGCCCAGCCTGCCTGTGTAGCTGATTCATTTATCTTATTTTTTTCATTATTTACTTTTGTACATATAATTTAATTTTCTTTTGTTCCCAGTTCATTGTTCATAAATCATCATTTTTCGTTTAAAATGATTATGAAAGGTTTGGAGAAGGCTTTCTAGACTGTTTCTCATTTTCTTGCATTTCGTTCATACTTTGTTAATCATAGTGCAATTTTTAATATAAACAATTGTTTAAATAAATTACTCAACGCATCTTTTCCACCCGGGCGAAGCTGGGTAATATTGCTAGTATATTTATATTTATAAGGGAAATCTATTTTCAATTAAACATAATTACTCATATTACTAAAAAACTGTGTCTTATAGGAAAATTATTATTTCCATGTCTGCACTTCAATTCTGGTGGTTTGGAGGGGTTTTCTCCATAGTTTTCGGGTCATAAGAGCGAAAGAGGCTGCCATAAGAGCAAAAGGCAGGCTTACTCCATAGTGACTTCATATAAGCGTAAGGAGAAGATGATACGTGTTCCGCTCCAAAAAAAAAAAAAAAAAATTGGAGAAAAGCCCTTATTATCGTTTTGTTTATTTCTGAGAAAAAATTTTTTGAGAAAAGTCAACCCATTCTATCGATGATATCTTTCTGAATTTTCAAGATATTTGCTTGGCTAATGAATTGTTCTAAAAATATTTTCGTAATGCTTGCGCATGCACACTTAAACATTATTTAGTACAAATGCTCATATTTCATCAAATATTTAATATTTTTATATTCTGATTGCAGGGTGTTGTCTCCGCTGCAGTTTGTCAAGTTTTCTGAAAATGGCATTGGGTTGGGTTGAAAACACTGCATGTTATAAACAAAAAACTTTGGAAAATATTTCGATTCTTTGTATCTCATTTATATTTGTGCTTTTCTCATATAAATGAACACAGTTAAGTAAAAGAAGCCTCTTAATCATATGCTCCAGCTACAACGCATTTAAAGCATTATCTTATACAGGGTGATCCCAAACATTATTTTTTCTGTTCAATTTGTTGCTGGTCCCCTATTTGTCTTCGGGACAAAACCTTCGCTAAAATATATGAGGTGTAACTTGCTCTTTATACTCTTGAAGTGTCAGAATTATTCGTCAAATATTTTAAACGTCTAAAATCGAAAGTGTCCAATTAGTTTTTGGTAAACAGTACATTATCTTATGATTTAGGCTCCATATTCTAGTCCTTCAGTCAGCATATATCAATTGGATTCGTGATACATTAAACCCGATTACATTGATCCAGTTTCGGATTCTTGTGCCCTTGTAGACGAATTTTACGGTTTGCAGTTGAGTTCAATAATAATCGAATGGGTCTCCTACTGTTTAATCCCATTCACGACGTTGTTCGGCGAATAGTATAAGCAGAATTACTTGTACAGATACCGCTATTATATTTAGCGGTTATTTGACGAATGGTTGGAGGGCTGCTTTCATTTATGCTCTTCTGTGGGCGATGTTGTTCTGGGGCAACAACCGGATGTTTTTGCTCATAAAAAATCTCTTTGACTAACCGCACTTGATAGATGCCACCGACATAACGAGGCTTGTTTACTGAAACGTCATTTATTGTTACATCAACCAGAGTGGTCCATTGCTAATCGTATTTCTACCAATAATAAGCCCTAAATTTGGCCTTCTTATCTCAGTGAACAGGCCTTGTTATCTCGATGGCTTCGACATGATACAGATGATCTGGAAAGCTAGAAAATCTGGATGCATTTGAGATTCTGCAACAGCACCTGTTATCATCCGTGTTTCGAAGTACCCGAAATCATGCATCGTTTTCATTTCACAGCAATCCGACATTCAGAGACATGGGCATTACTTTCCGGTAATCTCGTTTACATACATGTTATACTTCACGACTGTTTAAGTCACTTAGACTAGCGTTTGTCTATCTCCATTGGATATTCCTGTTGAGTTCATCTTTAATGTAGATGTTTAATATGTGGAGATTTTCTGTAGAGTTGTACATTGGACCAATGGAATATATTTTTTAATAAATATTACATGCCCATCTTAGAGAAGGTGTCCCACTCGCTCTCTGTCTAAGATTTTTGCTTATAAAAATTAAATTAATGGCCAAATTTAATAAAGTTTGCTATTGGAGAAACGTGCTGATCTCACAAAAAATATTGGATATGGTCGCCATGAACATCAAGCCATATTGGCATGCGCCTCTCCATTGTACGGAAGACCGTCAACATATTGTCATTAATATTGTCAATTTATTGTTTTAAGATAGCATCTGTGCGATTAGAATTAAATGGCAGAGTCGCGCAAATTTTAAAGTTATGAACAATAATATATATGAAGTTATAAAAATCAGGAGGCGAGAACAAGTGGAACATCTTGTAATTTGTCTAATAACTGTGAACAATTACATAGAGCGCTGCGATCTGAATCAAGGGTATTTTTCGGTAATTCTTTTATTATTATTTTTTTTTTTACAAAAGTTATAGTTGAATGCACTTCAGCGAAAATAATTGAATAAATTCTGAAGGGCATTTCAGATATCAAGTCAGGACTGACGTCATCTATTAGAGAAATTGTTTGAAAGCTTATCACAAGGTTAAACTAAAAGAAACGTTTGTACTAAAACACCTGTTAAACCTTTTTCTCGAAACTCTACTTTAAATAAATGTTAGTGTATGAGGGTTACAATAACCCTCCATATGTTAGCGTACGGTTTTGAAGTTCCTTCTTACAATAACAGTATGGGTTCAGTTCAGGATCGGTATTTTCAATGCAGGCAGCTGCTCTGCCATATGCGTTTATGCGATTGATTTCGGAGGTACTGCTCGTAAACCGATTTGTCTTCACTTGGTATCTGACAGTAGCTTCGAAGCGACCACGTCCCGGTTTAGTTTCCATTTGGATCTCGTAAATTTCTACCGTTACCTCCGTCCTCCATGAAAATTTGGGTTTCCTGTCATCCATATCATCTGACTGGGCAAATCTCAATAAATCTGTTAATAAACAAATACAGTTAAATTTTTATTGAAAATATATTTTTCATTTGGATATGATGAAATTAAAATATTAAAAAAATATTATAATCCATGACAAATGACAATGCAGCAGACGCCTAAAAAACATGGTTACCATAGACACAAATATTAATCTGGTATTAAAAATTTTTTGTATGTCTATCTCTCTCTCTCTGTGGGTACGTTCACTTACTCGCTCGGAGTCACTCAGAGTCTATTTTTAAAATCGCTTGTGGTATGACTGAATTAATTCTCTTGACTCTCAACTGCAAGGCATCGAAGTCAAAGTTGAACATGCGCTGTTTAACCATTCAACATGGCCGCTCAACTATCGGAAGCTCATAATTTTAAATTATTTTTAGTCTTTTGACCGCGAAAGGGGGGCCCTTTCATTGAAGAGAGCCCTGGGCTATATGCGATAAAGACCGTATCTAAATCCAGCCCTGATCGCAACCAAAACCAAAATAATTAACACGGCATTGTTATTCGCATTTCTACCAAGAATAAACCATAAATTTGCCCTATCTATGATGATGCAACAATGTATTACGCCTCATTGCGGAGGCCTTCTCTCTCGGTGGTTACGGTTTATGACTACTCAACACTGAAGCAAGGATGAAGAAATACAGAATATGAGACTCCATTGTTTAAAGCGCAAGTTTTCTTCAGTGGCGCCCTCTGGCCATTTGCGTGGGTATTACTCTGTCTAGCCGTGACCACGGATGAAAGAAACAGGATGGACGACTCCTATGAGTCGTGCGTGAGTTTTTTTTATAAGCTTTTTATAACTTTGCTGTGTTAGTTTGTTTAGGTCAAATCTTGTAATCAATATTAAACCAACTTTCCGACAAGCTAGGGAGCTGCAATTTGACACACTTATGCAGAATCGATGACAATCTTCTTCTATCTATCTATATAAAGAAGGATGTTTGTGGGTCTGTGCGTCTGTGGGTCTGTGAGTCTGCGTGTATGTTTTTTATACAAATCTACAGTTTTATTCCGATCTTGATAAAATTTCGCATACATGACCTTCAAAGCATGAGGAAGGTCACTGTCTACCTCAGATTTCGAAAAAAAAATAATTATCGATAAAAAATCGATATTCATGGTTATGGCAAGGCATATTAATGAGAAATATCGCATGACCAACAATGCAAGACAAAGTGTTTGCAACAATGGTATCAACACGCAATTCACAAACACTCTGCACGGACCAACAATATATATCTCATGACCAACAATGCAAATAAAAGTTTGTGCAACAATAGGTATCAACAATGGTTTCAACACGCAATTCACCAATAACAATGAGCTCAAAATGTTGATGCAATGATAAAGCAATCCTTTCCAAGAATTATAACAATGAACATAAAATGATGATGCAATATGGATAAGTTTCAATTTGTAACAATGCATAGAATTCCTGTTATTCAGGCTTTTCTTAGAAAAGAGAGTT
>JAHWFO010001990.1:429718-480462 GCA_023313115.1 Rhysida immarginata
GACTAATGATGATGCAACAGTGTATGACGATTCCGTTATCAGGTCTTTTATCTATACCCTGTTGAGAGTGACGTCACGAGTGAAGCGGTTACAGTTCGTCCGCATGAACATATAGTTCGAATAATTTTTCTATATAAAAAGTTCAAAATTTTTTCTGCAGTCATATTTCATATTTTTCTCCCCGAAATAATAAAAAATCGGCGGATAGAAAAGCCATTTGACGAAATTAAAAAGAAAATTAAAAGAAAAAAAAATATTGCCCTGAGTTTTATATGGAAAGTTGGAATCTCTGGTTGGCTAAAATTTCGTTGAACCCGTAAATAGTCTTCGATTACAAAACAGACTTCTTGTCTACAACTATTTTTTATTTACTGTATGTACAGTCAGGTGCAAAAAGGTTTTTACCTGCTCCGTAGGGGCTGAGCTAAGCGGATGTTGATCGGTTCCAAAATCAGGTACTTGTACTGAGAGTCATGGCAGATTAGAATGGACCTGTCCCTTCTTAATGAAAATAGGGTAGCAGGTATACACCTGGGATAAGCTCGTCACGGGCTCTCTCCTTACAATAATAAGCGATAGCGGCTGATAACAGTATCGTTAAAGTCCCTGCCTACTGCCTCGAATGGCAGAGTTCGAAAACGATATGGATAGACTTTTTTTTTTTTTTTTTTTGTTCATTATCGCGTTTTTGACTTCGTTTAAGTTTTAAACGGTGTATGTAAAGAACACCATAAACAGATTAAATTTTTTTTCATGCAAGTGTGCAATCTGATCAAGTGTGCAATTTGAGGGTTTAAAAAACTTCTCCAAGGGGTCGGCCTAGAACCAGGTGGCTAGACTACATGGAGAATCTGGGTTCGAGTCGCTTGGATATTACCAGGGAGGACATGCGCCTGATGGCGGAAGATCGCGATCGCTGGAGATCCTCCATAGGGCTGCTGCCCCCGCGACCCTAACGGATAAGCGGGTTTGAAAAGTAAGTAAGTAAGTAAAAAACTTTTCATGTTAATTTTATCATAGCATGCTTTATTCTATATTTTAGTTTTTAATAAAATATACACTAATTCATACCACCGCTACTTTTACAAAAATCCTCCTTTGTTCAAGTTATGTAATATTCTCATTTATTAAAATATATAATCCTATATATTAAAACGCAACGCATTTTTTGTAATAGCAAAATTGGCACTTCTGCGCATGGGCATCTGAAGCCAACAAAGAAAGTTACGACAATCCATCAGAAGCCAGGGATTGCTGTAATGAGACAGTATTCAATCATTGTTTTGAATTAAATAAACTGAAGATTTGCAGAAAGAAAATCCCGCCTTGATCATTTTATGACGTTTCCTTGTGACTACTGAAAAACTCTGAAAATATTATGTTAAATGTTATATCGTTAAAAAGAGCTTTAAAAACTGATCACCTTATCCGCTGATACTTTATCTCAATTTAATCTTTCAGAGAAATTTAGTTTAAAGCTATTTTGATTTTATATACGAGGTCTGTTCAAAAAATACGTAGACTGACGTCATAAAACAAAATATACTTTATTCAGAATTACACATCTGGGTTCCTTTTCAAAGTACTCTCCTCCCCGACGCATACACTTATCCCAACGGTGTTTCCACTTTTGGAAACAGTCCTGGAACGCTTCTTTTGTGATGTCCTTCAGCGCCTTCGTCGCATTTGCCTTTATGTCGGGAATCGTCTCAAATCTCCTTCCTTTCAAAGGTCTTTTGAGTTTGGGAAACAAGAAGAAGTCACAAGGAGCGAGGTCAGGTGAGTAGGGTGGGTGAGGAAGAACAGTGATCGAGTGTTTGGCCAAAAACTCTCGAGTTCTGAGGGCTGAATGGGCTGGAGCGTTGTCGTGATGAAACAACCGGTCACCACTCGTCCACATTTCTGGCCTTTTCCGCCGGATAGCATCCCACAGACACAAAATTAACACAAAATTTCACAGCAACTCTTTGCTCGTTCAAGTCACTCATTCTAAAAATCTGCCAAACGAAAAAAACACACTTCACAAACAACTGCGTAGCTAATCAACCAATACTGATATTTGCAATCAAAAAACTGCCTTGTAATCAGCGGATCTGTCAGAAGATGGCGACACCAAGCGATTTTGATTGGGACCAACAGGGCCCGCGCAATTCAAACATACGTATTTTTTGAACAGACCTCGTATTAACTCATTTCTTATTCTTTGTGCATAATGAGATATTTAAGCTCTGACAATTTTTTGATTTATTATTTTTTAATTAAAGAGATGGGGATTAATAATAAGATGGGTTGTTCTCTGTCAAATTTTGACGGGTTCCATTTAGTCATTTAATAAATTAAAAAAAAAATTCGGATGGTTTTGGCAAAATTGTCGTTGATTATTTTATATACACAAACTATACAAAAAACGAGACTTGTAGCCTTTCAAGCAGTCAAAAGAAAATAGCTTCCACTTACACCTGTAAATCACTTCAGCATTACACAATAACGAGCGCTGCATCAACTTATCTCTTGATCACGCATATAATTATATCGATACTGTGCACCATTTATGTTACACTATTAACCAAATAGATTAGTTTATTATTAATAAAACAAAAATTCTCATCAGAACAGCCAAAATAATCTTTTTGTCAACATAATTGAGCACGTGACGTAAAAGTTGCCTTCCCCCGATGCTAAGCAACAACTTAATGGAATCGTTCCATAGTAAGCGTACTCGACAAGATACTGGAAAAAGTAACTTCATTGGATTGAAATATTGTAAGGAAGCCGAACAATTTTGATTTAGGTTAAAACCTTTATGCACCCGACTGTACATACAGTAAATATAAAATAGTTGTAGACAAGAAGTCTGTCTTGTAATCGAAGACTATTTACGGGTTCAACGAAATTTTAGCCAACCAGAGATTCCAACTTTCCATATAAAACTCAGGGCAATATTTTTTTTAGAAAAAATATATTGTATATTCTATACGTCGTAATCATAATTAATAATAGGAATAGCTGGTGATGTGTGGTATGATATAAAGGTTAACTTAATATAAACTTGAAAAATAAATAATCAAGGGCGAGATATGACTACCATTCAGACAAGCAGATCAGGCAATAACGCATTTCTTAGAGGGCCGCATTCCCTATTCATTAAATTACAGAGGGTTGAGTACGTTACAACTAAACGATTTGCAAGCGTCATAAGTCTATGAGAAACCCAGCCGCCATGTTCGATGATGTTCTATCTGGTGCCCACGGTGTCGAACTATGGCTCTGTTTCGCAGTTTCCATTCAATAAGGCTTCGCCGCAGAGAATTAAAGTCGATCTGTGCCCACCCCTTCTCACAGGCTTTCCATAGACCGTCCACTGTACGGGGTTGTCTACTTCCAAAGGCGCGTTTCAGCAGTCCAAAGCCGCAATAATCCAAGGGAGATGCGTCTGGAGTTTTTACGGGTATGTCTTCAAACGGAATTGAATGTATGCCCGTCTCCTGTTCCAGTGTTCGCAAATGGGCGACCGTTGACTTGGACGTATGACTCGCAGCTTTATCCTGATGCACCCATACCAGATTTCGGACGCTTAACCAATCGGAGATTTTTGTGGATTATGTTGCATACCGTTGACTATGATCCCCCTACCTTATTTGCGACAGCCCTTTGAGTTTTGGGATTTTCTGCAGAGATGGGACGCTTGACTTGGCTAAAACCTCCGGTGTTCTGGTTGGAGTGAGTCGTTATCTTGAGGGTCCAGGGAGTCTAGGCTGAGCTTATCGACAAGTGTCGATGGTCACCTGGTTAATGACGCATTTGTCGATTCGAACTAGAATGAACACAACTTGTCTACAGAGTATACAGTGTACAGACTCTACACCGTTGATTTTCTAGTGTAGACTTTGACCATCGACAACTGCCTCATTCTTGTCTACAATTCAAGAGCAGTCGACTATGCACTTGGCGATCGTTATTTCAGAATTTAGCAACAGATTTCTTATTACAATCTTTTTTCCTTCGTTTCCGGCCTGCAGGCTAAATACACATGGCTCAAGAATACACATTTTCTAAAAATATTAACAAAAACTTGTTTAAAAATATTTACATACATGGAGGATGTAAATATAATAATGACGTGTGCTACGAAACTTGAACTGCAGATAATTCAAATGATGCACGAATTCTTGTGCTACGAAACTTGAACTGTGAAAATAATAATATAGTGTATTTATGACACACATGACAGAAATGTGTTTGTGTATGTATTTATGTGTATACATGGATAAATGTGTACAATTATTTGTAAATGTGTGTAAACTTGTGTATATCAGTGTATATCATCTAGCCATACGTGTGTAAACTTGTGTATAAATGTGCAATATGCCACTTATCGAAGGTTAGATTTTGTCGAGATCGATAGCTTGTCGATGAGTTCAGCCTAGACCCCCAGGATCGTCGAACGTTGCTGGTATTGCGGTTTTTCTGTTTTTATTTAGTATGTTACAGATTCCTGCTTTCGAAATGGTGAGATCTGCATCGTTTTATAATCATGGAATAGGATCACTTCACGTCGGAAAGTGCATTTATACAGGGTGATTATAAAGTCACTATACATTTTGGTGAAATCATTAACGAATTTCATTTATTTGCACACCCAAACACACCCAAAGTGAATGTGTGGATGGGAGTTACACAGTCAAAGGTGTATGGGCCCTTCATGTTTGCGAAGGGACTATCAATGGTACCGTGTACCTCGACATGTTGATGCAATTCCTGGAGCCACAATTGCGAGACTGAAGGATTTAGGATACCGTTGTGTTCCAACAGGATGGGGTACTATCCCATTTGACCAACATCGTTCGGGACTAACTGAATCACGCATTCCCAGGCAGATGGAATGGTCAGGGCTCGCCAAGACTGTGGGCTCCAGACCTCAGATTTGACCCCCATGGATTTCTTTGCGTGGGGTTTTATCAAGTCCAAGGTGTACCAGGTCAGGATTACGTACCATTGCACAGCTGAAACAATGGATTACAGCCGCGGTGGAGGACATTACACCGCAGTGTTGCGCAATATTTTCCGGGCCACGGTGGAACGCTGGGAGCTGTGCCGGGATGTGCAAGGGGGACACATTGAAATTTACTAAGAATGGAACCTGGTATGATATCTGGTTGATGCATACTGCAATTGCTGCAATAAAACGGAGTTTTCACCAAAATGTATAGTGACTTTATAATCACCCTGTTTATCCTTCCCAATAGCTATCGATTTTTGGCGGCATTCTTGCAGCTAGCGTTTGTACAACGATTAAGAATGATGAAGCGATGTCCCCTTTATAACTTCTCACGTTCGCGTATCCCTGTCATCCACGTGACTGGAGAATTTGCATATGTAAATTGTTTGTGTGTAACGTACTCAACCCTCTGTATTAGGTTGAACTTTGTTAATTTCTAAATTTTTCTAACAATCTAAAGTAAAACTTAATTAGTATGTTACTACTATTTATTGGCTGAATGTCTTATGAAATATTTTTCGTGTTTGCGGTATCTTTCACTCCTCGGAAAACTGAAAGCATGCGTAGACCATAAAATAATGGAACTATTTTAAAGTTCTTCTCACCGTCATTAGGGATATATCTATAAGCCTTTAAGATCGAATAGAGAAAGAGTCTTTCGCAGATATCACTTCTTGTTTTGGTCAAATTGTTCATGAATGCTACTAGAAACCAGGCTGCCCTCTGCACGATACGATTGGCAATATGTACACGCTCCTTGCTTAAGCACACACAAAAGTGAGGTTCAATATTAGCGTCGGCACACGTTCTATCAATAGGAATCTACGAAGATTAAAGAATTTTATCACACGTGATTTCTTTCACTAAAATATTAAAGCTGGCTTTTTTTTTACTTGGTTAAAATCATATTAACAATGTGCAATGAACCATGGCTAAACAATATGCATTAATTAATATTTGATTTTCTGGAGAAACACCAGTAGGGTTATTCCAGTAGTGGTGATATACAGGGTGACAATTATTGAGCTATATGAAAAAAAAACTTGATAATTTTGTAACAATTGGCGAGATTCAGTTAAAACTTGGCGGTTGAATGCAGGTCATGTTGGGATTTTTTTGAGCATGCACACTCGTATTATTGTTGTTGTTCATTTTTCGTTGAAAATGATCTCATCTCTATTGTCCAAAGTGACCCAGATTTCGAAAAAGTGTGATTCATGCAGGACTGAGCACGACCCCATTGGACTAATAGTGCGTTTGAAGTCCTGGGTGACCACTTTGGAGAGCGCATTCTGACTTTGGGGTAACAGAGGCCACTGGGATGGGAATTGCTTGGCCGCCATATTCTCCTGATCTCAACCCTTGTGACTCATTTTTGTGGGGCAATATTAAAGACAAAGTTTACGCAAATAACCCCTAAACCATCGCTGAGTTCAAAACAGCCATTCAGGAGGTCATCGAAAGCATCGATGTCTCGACACTTCAGCGAGTTTTGCAGAATTTTGTTCTTCGTCCGCACCACATCATAGCCATTGATGACAAGCATTTCGAACACTTCATAAACTAAATCCGAATATCTGTAGTTACTTTTAACATTTGAATAAAATTTTTGAACTCATTACTTTTTGAAAATTTGATGTTTTATTTCATATATCTCAATAATTGTCACCCTGTATATTAAACAGCATTCGCTTTTTGTATATGAAATTAAATACAGATATATTCGTTTCATTGTGCTTCGCAGATATTGAACTTACTCAAGACCCTGCATTCAATGAGCACTGAAATGTTGATTATTTATTTATTACCTGCATATTTTATTTTTGGGCCTAATATTATTGCACATTCTATATAAAAATTTTTATATAAATTATTTGGTAATTATACAGGGCGAAGCAAAAGTCTGGTAATAGAGCGTATTACTCGAAAAATAGTTGGTGTAGGTTATTTTAATTATTACTAACAAGGTAAGCAGGATAGGCGCTACATGGTAGTCACATTTACAAGTTTATGCAAGAAATTGTTCATGAATTTTGTAAATCTATCTCCTAAACTATGACAGACAGAGGCATACGGTCAATTGTAAGGTTCTAGGACACCCTTCAGTTACGTTAAATCGAATGTTAAAATCAGCTTCGGGGAAATTTAAAGAAAGAAACATTCATAACATTTGCAGAGAAGCCTATCGTTGGTGGAGACCAAACCATTAAATTGACCGGGAGAAGGAGGCATGAATGATAGACAGGCCATATGCTGGGGGAAAATCACAACAAATTGACATAAATCTGATAGCAGAACCGAGGAACTCACAAGAACATTATGTTTAATAAGTCAGCAAATTGTACTACTGTATTAACAGAAGGTTTCAGAAAACTGGACTAAACCAGGCTGGTACTCTATAATTTTGCAATTGACCGTATTTCTGTATCTGTCATAGTTTGGGAGTTAAGTTTCCAAAATTAATGAACGCTTTCTTGCATAAACTTGAAAATTTCACTACCAAGTAGCCCCTATCCTGCTTAGTAATAATATTTTTCATTTCACTAAACTACACCAAATAGTTTTCGAGTAAAACGCTCTAATACCAGACTTTTGCCCACCCTATGCAAAAGAAATTTTTAAACATCTGCACTAATTTACTATTCCCGCCACGTATCATAATACGTTCATTTAAACATCTTACTTCCTTGAATAGGCTGATACTTCGTTCTCCGACATCTCCTTTGATGTGAAGGTCGTCAAAATGCAAAATGTCGGTCAGAGTTGAGTAAATATCGAAAGGAGAAGTCAGGCGGTGTTGATTTATTAAGAAGTTTTTGTAGGCTCTCTGATATCGTTTCTTGAACCAGGGTGGAAAGACAAAAGAGACGAATGGCTGACGCTCTTCTTGCTTTCCTTGTTGTGTTGCTCGAAAATTCGAAAACCTTATCAATGAAATAACATTATAAATTCAATACAAATTCGAAATCCTTTCAGTTCTATAAATTTGACTCAATTTAACTTTGTTTCTCATTATGATTTGCTGCTATGAAATAATCATATGGTAAAGTTTTTATGATCATGTTCACCTGTTCCCGTGATCGCTCAATACTATTAGTACGGTATTATTTAAAATTTTCTTGAAGTACATCTTTTTTAACATGTCTCTGAGGTCTTCATCCAATGCTGCTACCATGTTGTAATCACTGTGGCTAAGTTCACTGTGAAATGCGAAAATGAACTTCGGTTTTTTTGCATACATCTCAAAAAGATGATTCACCCAGTTCATAAAAACCTATGGATATTAAAAACTATTATTTTATTTATAATTTGTAGGATATAGTGACATGTTGGTTTCCTCTTAAAATCTATTTTACATATATACTTGTACAGGGTGGTATATCTACGCATAAATCACAGTTTTTGGAAGTGATTTTTACTATATTTTTTATACAATAGTGCAAAGTATCTTACATTGTTAGAGTGATTATACAGGGTGCGTCAAAAAAACTCGCCACTGAAAACTTCCAAGTCCAATGGAAACAGTCCACAAAGGGGTGAGCGTTCTTCCTTATAGAATCCCTCACCCCTTTGTGGACCGTTTCCATTGGAGTTAGAAGTTTTCAGTAGCGAGTATTTTTGGCCCACCCTGTATATACAGGGTGTTCAAAAAGTCTGGTAACATGGCAGATATCTCAAAGCTGCCAGGTAGGTGAGATCTGATGAGTGTGGTTTATAGGTTATAGGTGGGAGGGGAATTCATTGCCGCACTCAAAATTTTCCTTGTACACCAAATTTAAGGTCCTCCATTTGCTGACTCGAAAACTATTAAAGTTAGAGAAAAATTTCCAATTGCTACCCTGTAGAGCAACACCACATTAGCCTAAAAACAATTTTTAATCACACCCTTCTCCTTGAAAGATTTTGAGAAAATGGGCGAATCATTTTGTAATGGAATCATTACAAAAAAAAAGTCATTACAAAATCAATCAATGACTTCTGGTCCATTGCATCCCTGTACCAGGTATACTTGTGGAAGAAGGTGTTCTTGATGGAAAGTCCGTTGTTACAACAGAGATCTAACAAGCACCTCTCGTTCGCATTTAAACCAGCATCACCGTTTCTCCCAATCACCCCTTTCCACGTTTGGTCATCAGGCTCTAGATGTGCATTCTTTATGTAAATTTCCAAATGGATATATATGGTGTGCCCAAATGAAAAGGGGGCTTCCACTGAGAAGTGCCGTTCTATCTAATCGAAATTGGTAAAATGGTTTGTCATAGATATAGCGTCATCCCGTCTCCCCCCGTCCCAAAACAGTTCACTCTGCCATGAAGACTATGCAAATCCGTTGGCATAGCAATTACTACGTATCAATTGGTCACGTTACAGTCGGTACTAATATAAAGCGAGAACATACTTGTCAACTGCAAGTGGTTTGACCGTCACCACGGGGAAAACAAAGGATCTGAGCGACTTCGAGCGCGGAATTTTAGATTTAGGGTAAATTGGAATGGAATATTTCTTAGTATTATTCCAAGTTTTGTTGCTAGCTTGATCGTGGATACTGTACGACAATCATACAGGTTCTTCCCAATGGTTGGGAGTAGCCGAAAAAGTGATGCTCAGTTTCTTTTTCGATGAAAAAGGACCCATACTCCTCGACTGACGAGAACGGGGTGAAACGGTTAACGCTGAACGGTACTGAAGCCAAAATGGGCCATCGAAAACAAGCGCAGAGAGAAGCTCCCGAAATGGATAGTGCTGCTCCAGGACAACACTAAGCCACTTGTGGCCAAGAAGACCCTCCACCTGCTGGAAACATTTCGAAGGGAAGTCCTCGAACATCCTCCGTACAGCCCCGACATCTCCCCTTGTGAGTCTCATATTTTCAGCCCTTTAAAATACATGTAATCACTGACAGGCCATCGGTTCACCTGCGACAAGGAAGTGCAGAATACCGTGGAAAAAGGATCCGTACACAACTCAGGAGTTTCAACACGGAAGCCATCATTCGCTTCTTACGCTCCGAGATCAGTGCATCATTATCAAAGGCAATTATGTATAAGCGTCATGTTACACATTAAGTGAACGTCAAATATTCTGTACTTAAAATATTCTGTAAAAAAATATTCGTTAGTTATAACCGTAGTCTGCTTTTTCATTTGGGCACACTCATTTTATGTGGTGAAATGTGGATGAGTCATGGTTTTTATTAAATACAATAATTTAGTATCCTCATTGATTTTAACGCAGCTAATGGTAGTCTGGGGCACAATCACGTGACTTCTTTCCATTTTTCTCCGAAGCTAACGAGAAAGACAGGCCTGGAAGCGGAAAACGAGGCCTTCGTTGTCTTCATCTTGGATCTTAACAATTAGTGTTTTTTCGTTTGTTGGTAACAGTGAAGGTTGGATTGTTGTTCTGACTCAGACGGTCAGGTAAATTTTCCGCTTCGAGGCCTATCTTTCTCGTTGGCCTCGTTTTTCTCCATAGGACGTCATTATTTGTCATATCTGTGTACTAGGTAACTACAAAAGTTCTTGCAGTTTTTAATTCCGGAAAACAAAATGATGTACATAAAAAGTAGCGTATCGCTAGTCCCCAAAGTAATCACCATTGGCATCTAGCACCTTCTGCCAACGGGACTCCAGTTGATCAATCCCCTGGCTGTAAAACTTGCCGGTCATGGACTCAAAGAAGCCCGTGAGTGCCTTTCGCAGGTCTGTAATTGGTGTAGGATTTTCCACGAAGATGGTTGTCCAGAGAATGGAAAAGGTGATAATCCGTTGGAGCAAGATCTGGTGAGTAAGGTGAATGAGCCAAGCCGCTCTATTGATTCCCCGGCCAACCGCGCCACTTGTGGCCAGGCATTGTCATGAAGGAAGAGTATCCCTTTGCGATTTACCAATGCTGGCTCCTTCTGCTGCAATGCATATTTGCACACGTTCCAACTGCTGGGAGTAAAGGTCCCCAGTGATAGTTTGGACAGTTGATAGCAGCTCGTTGGTTCTATTTGACGTCTAGTCCACCAGACACACTAGGCTACGGAGTTCATCAAAAATGCAGATTCTCCCGACCTGAATTTCTGGAACTAATGCCTTGCGGTGCGTTAATTCACAGCATCATCCCCAAACCCAAGACACATTCGGCGACTGATGCTGCTGATGACAAGCCCACCTTAAAGTCATAAAAAAATCATTAGAAGATCCGACTTATTCTGATCACTGTTGGATACTCGTGTGAGGAGAGGGGCACTGATCACCCCTTTTTATCTGCACTTTGCGGTTCTCTGAATGCATGCCAACAGGTAAGATACTAGGTACAAACGAACTTGACGCATCAAATGGGAGGCATTGGAGGATAGAACTGTAAGGTAGACCTTTGATCTTCAAGTTTCAAAGTACTCTCCAGTCACCGTGGTACAGTTGAAGAGGATGGCAGTTGTTTAAAACTGCTGTGATAAATTCGGCTGCATTCTGCTGTGGTCGTAAGGGGCTGTGTGTGGCGCAGGGCAGTGAGAAGAGAACTGCATGGAGAAACGGTGAAGACCAAGAAGCTGTTAAGGCAAAGAAGGAAGCTTATTTGCTATGGCTTGCAAGTAAGTCATCTTCGAGTCGAGTGTGGTACACTGAGGCGCGAAAGCAGCAGCAAAGACAGTATCAGCTGCTAAAATCCAAGGCCTGGGAGAAGTTCGCGGAGAAATTGGAGGAGACCTACGGTTCGACAAACAGGTATTCTGTTAGATCGTGCAATGGCTCCGTGGGAAGAAGTCTCTTTCATCATAAACTATTAAGAGTTTAGATGGGAGGCTTCTGAAAACGGGGAAGAGTGTATTGCATATGTGGAAGGGATGCTTTGCATCTAAGGAGCGGAGAATAGTCCCGGTAGTATAACCGAAGCAGAAGTCAGATGGGCAATTAAGTCCCTGAAGACTGGCAAAGCTGCAAGTGATGAACGAATTGGTATCTGGACAATTGCCTCCTGGACAACCGCCACCCAGACAACTGCCACCTAGGACAATTGTTACCCAAAATGCCTCAGACAAACACTCTAATTCAAGAAAATGTTTTCATTTAGATTTTGAAGGAAGTTTTAAACAAAAATTCTTAAAATTTTAAATTACAAACCAAAATATGAAAAATAAAATTCTTTCAGCTATGATACTAAAGAGATTCAGTGACGAAAATACTGGGGAAAATAAAATTAAAGAAATTAATAATGCATAAAATAAAATCTTCAGGAGGGGGGAGGGCACAACATTCGAATCTCCACCCTTCCCGATTATTCCATTCGATGGCTTTTAAATATGCTATTCTATTGCGCCTTTTTGTGGTGATTTCTTCATTAAACTCCATTCCTCGTACTTAAAATTTAATCAGCCTCGGTGGCTCAGTGGTTACGTGATCGCTTCTGATGCCCGAGGACGCGGGTTTGCACCCGGCCAAGGACGACAAGGATTTTTTCAGGCGGAAAATCCTGAGATCACGCACTTCCTTCAGAAGGGAAGTAAAGACATTGATCCCGTGTAGTCATTTGCCGGCTGCACTTTAAAGAACCCTTGCGAGGCAAAATTTGCAGCCCATATAACGCCGTCCTGAAATGACCATAGCAGTTGAAGAGGACGTTAATACCAAACTAAACCAAACATAAAATTTATAGCATGTAAGTTAACTCCATATTGGAAGGCAGACTAATTTGAGAGTTTCCAGCCATTGGAGTTATACACATTCGTTTGTGCTATAACTACATCATGTTAGATAAAGAGTCGGAAAAAATAATATTTCAACTATAATAATAGACATTTTTGGTTATCATTAACTGAACAATGTTGCAGCAACTTATTGGAATTATAATTCACAAAATTTAATGAAGTTTAATAAAAAATAGTTAGGAGAAGGCGGATTTTAAATGGGGGATTATAAGCGAGGGTAGGACACCCCCCAGTCTTGTAAGAATACAAAACCCCCAAAAGTGCTAGGGAGGAAAAAAAGAACCCAAGTACAAAACCCCAGAGTAAAGCACAGATATAAAATCCGCAGAGATAAACGCTGTGGAAAAATATAAAAGAGGATATAAACTCCAAATGAAGCTTTAATTTTTATAAATTTTTTAATAAATTTTAGATCATTTTTATCAAATTATCTGAAAATATACTGAAGTCTTTTCCTTGTCTTTTAAAAAAATGTTTAATTTACTGAATAAAAAAAATTTCTAATCTAGTTAATTGTTCTTATTATGGGAATTATCAAATCGAGGAACACTAATCATAAATCGTTTTTGAATACAGCGTGGATTTCGCGTTTTTAAAATCAAATTTAATAACTACTTAGAAGTTAGTAGCGTTTTTGACCACGTTTTTCATGTTTAGCATGTCCAAATCTATAAATAACAATTGTTACTTTTTTAAATCAATGTATAATCCCTATTGTTGGGGGGCAATTGTCCTTGGTGGCAATTGTCCTAGATGGCACTTGCCCTAGGTGGCAATTGTCCTAGGTGGCAATTGTCCTAAATGGTGGTTGTCTGGGTGGCAGTTGTCTGGGTGATGGTTGTCCAGGTGGCAATTGTCTTAAAACCAATGGAATCCTCTCTAAAATGTTAAGGCCTTAAATCAGGATGGTATCCTGTGGCTCACTCGGGTATGTCAGGTTGCTTGGATGTCTGGCCAGGCAGACAGGAATTATGGTCCATGTCTTCAAAAGAGGAGATCAAACGGATTTTAGTAAATAGCAAGCATCTCTTTGCTCAGCATTTCCTGGAAGAGTGTAAGCTAAGTGTTTGGAGAGAAAGTCGTGAAATGTTCAACTCCAAACTGTAGGGGAAGTAGTGTACATTCTTGGACGAAACTTCCTTGGTTATCACGTCTTTGCTCTAAGGCAAATCTTTAAGAAATCTTGGGAGTATGCAAAAGATGTCTATGCTTGCTTTGTGGACCTGGAAAAAGTATATGACGGACCTCCTCAGGAGAAGCTCTGGCGAAGCTCTGGAGAAGCTCTGGAGAAGTGTTGTAAGTGTACGGAGTGTATGGGCAATTATTGTTGCTATCATGTCTCTGTATGAAAGCTCTGAGAAGATCGTCTGGATAAATGGGATTAAGTCAAGACCGTTCTCTCTGGGTGAAAAAGGTGCATACTGTCGCCCATATTGTTCATTATCTTTATGGACTGGATAGATAGTGGCAGCTGAGGCAATGAGCGTGTTTGTGTGGGCGACTGCTTGGTGAAGAGGTTGCTCTTTGCTGACGACCTTGCCCTTCTTGGGTCTTCTCGCACCAAAGTTCAGCATGCACTAGACCGGTTTGCAGCCAAATGTGAAGACGTTGGGATGGAGATCAGGGTGTTTAAGACTGAGGTTCTGGTCCTTTCAAGACAGCCTGCTCCATGTGCTCTTCATGCTAGGGGAGCCCCATTGAAACAGGTGGAGAAATTCAAGTAACTCGGGATTGCATTCACGAATGATGGGTGGCAGGATAAAGAATTGGATACCTGGATCGGTGTAACAGGCTGCGTCAGACGTGAACTGTGGCGATTCGGTATAACGAAACGTGAGCTGTGAAACAAACCCATGCTTCGTGTCAAGTCTCTCTTTGTCCCCATTCTCACCTATGGTCATGAGTCTTGGGTAATGACTAAAAGAGTGCGATCGCGAGTACAAGTGGCCGAAATGAGATTCCTGATAAGTGTGACAGGTATTAACCTACCAGATTGTGTGCACAGCAGCACAATAAGAGAGTCTTTGGGTGTTTAGCTGCTACTTCTCCGATTGAGAGATCGCAGTTGCGCTGTTATGGCCACATGATATGGATGCCGCAAACTGTTTTTCCTAGGCAATTATTTTCCAAGCCTGTGGGTAACAGACCAAGGGGTCGGCCTAGAACCAGGTGGCTAGACTACATAGAGAATCTGTGTTCGAGTCGCTTGGGTATTACCAGGGAGGACGTGTGCCTAATGGCGGAAGATGCGATCGCTAGAGATCCTCCATAGGGCTGCTACCTCCGCGATCATAACGGATAAGCGGCTTTGAAAAATAACTAATTATGCTTTGTTAAACATCAAAATACATGTAAGAGCCATTGTTTCTAAATAGCGTACCCGGCGGCAGCCTGGGGCATTATCAAGCTAGAAGGGAACGTGGTTCTCATCGAAACCTCCTTGCAATAGCTCTGTTTTATCATTGAGAAGTCGGGTCTATGGCTAGACTAAGTAGCCCACCTGTCTCAGAGAGTCAGGTCGATCGGTAGCAGACTGTTCATCTTTGCAAGAAAATCATGGGGCCTGACCACCAGGGCCAAGAGGATATTATTGCTTAGGATTATCAGGCCCATGCTCCTGTATGGAGCAGAGGTTTGGGGTTTCAGGGCAAAAAACAGCCATATCAGAAAGCGCACCTTCCTGTTGGTCCTTGTAGGAGCATATCGCACCACTGCTAATGAGTCCCTAAGCATCCTGGAAGGGTGTCCCCCACTTTACTTGGAAGCAGAAGATCGCTACAGAGTACAACTGGCACGCAGTAATGGTTTCCTGGAAAATGAGCCACCTCTCTCAGCTGCTAAGTCGAGACCTTCCTGGACCTATGCTACCATCCCGATACACAATTTGCTATCTCCTAAATACGAGGCTGACTTGGAAATATACACAGATGGATCACACGTAGGTGAAAACACTGGAGGGGCTTTTGTGTCTTTTAGAGGCAAGGACATTATAGGACAATCCTCTTTCAGCCTTCAGCCCACCTGTTCTGTCTTCCAGGCTGAAGTGCAAGCCATTTCTGAAGCTCTGGTGTGGCTGGTAGAATTCAAGGGAGCAGGCCACGACCGTATAGCCATGCTCTCTGATTCTGAGTCCGCTCTGATGGCTATTGTCAGCAATAAAATCACCACTAAACAAGTGCTCATTGCTCAACAGATTTTATCCAAGGTGAGGCAGCGCTTCGAAATTTCCTTGGTCTGGGTGAAAGCCCACATTAGAATACCTGGCAATGAGGCAGCAGACAGAGCAGCAAAGAATGCTGCCCTGGCCTTTCCCGCTCGCCTCAACTCAGAAGTCCAACCCTCCTTCCAGAGCTACAAGAAAACTCTACGCTCAAATATTATCACGACTTGGCAAGAGCAATGGTCCTCGAGTGTCAAAGGTAGGCCTCTTTATAATTATATTCCTAAGGTCACAACAGTCATGCTTAATCTGTCTACATATGCGGTCCAGTTCATTACAGGCCGGACCATTTCTACAATAACTACAGAGGTTTAAGCTAAGGGAAGATGACCCTCTTCTGTCCTTGCGGCAAGGGGTCACATAACCCGGAACATATTTTAGCTGACTATGAAGACCCAGTCATTGTAAAACACGGGAGGAGCTACATGCATCACTCAAAAAAAGGTTACGCCATTCCTTACCAGAAGCAAACCTTGATGAGTGCCAACCTGTTAACAGATCTAATGCACAACAACAAGAATGACGAAGGCAGCGTGGCTGCGAAATGCGCATTCGTTCGAATAAAGCTTGATATGGATTAGTGGTTTCTTGCTATTCTTGTCGTTCCGTATCCACTGTGTCTGGCTCCGTTTCTTCCTGTAGATCTAATGCAGTTTGCGAAGTCTGCAAACCTTGCTCACTCTTTCTGAAAGGGGGCTATTCCTCTATCATTACTTTCTTATTGGAATCACTCAGTATTGTAATAATTACCAATGTTTCTTACTTCTGCCCACGTCTTTAGGGGGGTAATATTTCATATATATGTGTGTGTGTTTATGTGTGCGTGTGTGTAAATGTGTGAGTATTTGTATGTGTGTTTATGTATAAAAAAGAAAAAAAGGGAGAAAATTGTTGTTGTTGTTAGACCACCCAAATTATGAGGAATGCCGTTATATGTATAGTAAAAGGCGACTCGTTTATTGTATCGTTTGAAACCTTTCTGTAAGATTCAACATTGCTTGGACAGAATAGTTTTGTTTTTGTGATTGAAATTTCATCGTCGTTGTAACGCAAGGTTCTCTATAAAGGTTTATCCTTCCCTCCATGTGTCTGCCTTATGATCCCCTGGACTAGGCGAGCAGGGGCATCCCCCCAAATCAACCAAAGCCTGGGACATTGATAAAATAGATGACGTCAAAACAATGAGCCATCCAGTTTCCACTACTTGAACATTGATTGTCACATCTGGGTAAGAATTCCTGAAGTGGGCCCCTCAAAAACGAACATGTCGTGAAATTTAAAACTTTTATTATAATTTGGTAGTACCTAATGGAGTATTAAATTCCCCAAAATATTTTTGAAAAATTTCCATTTGTTTAAACAAGTAATAAACAAATACATTTTTGGTACTTTTTGTTTAGAAAGTCATATCTCAAGCTAATTATTATAAGCTTTTTATAACTTTGCTGTGTTAGTTTGTTTAGGTCAAATCTTGTAATCAATATTAAACCAACTTTCCGACAAGCTAGGGAGCTGCAATTTGACACACTTATGCAGAATCGATGACAATTTATGATAAAGAAAAAAATTTTCAAATCGGTTCATTGGTTCGTGTTCTAATGGTACTAACTCATTACTACGAATTGATTGTTGTAACAATTGGACATTTCGTTATGGCGAGAGGTAAATGTATCTATTGTTTATTGTTGCAAAATTAAGCTGTATTGTTGCCACTAAATAAAACATTATAAAAGCTTGGTTTGATAAAACCTTTTTCCTCTTATCTTGTTTTATCAAATCTCTTTGAAATTTTAAAGATAACAAGTAAATCGTATTTATTTCATAACAAAACATAAAAGAATGAGAAAAACAATTGTCTAAAAAAAATAAATTTTTAATAAAAAATGAATATTTTTTAATGTTTTTATTTATTTATTTATTAGTTTATAAGCAACAGGATAGTAGTAGCCCAATAACAGCTTACAAAGAAAATATATATCATAATGTTACATAAAAATGCAGGAAAAAATATATTGTATTAAAAATGTATAGTCAAAACTAGGTGCCAAAGAGTAGCTAAAAATCCATTGACATTAAAATAAAAACAGAAAAATATCATAATAAAAGCCTAACATTTTCATTCACAGTTTCTTTATACATATCATATGACATAACATTTATATCAATAAGGTTTGACATGATATTACAAAACTTATACATTCGGAAAAAAAGGAAGATTATTTAAAACTGTCTTCCTTGAGAAAGGTAAGTAAAAAATATCATTACGTCTGGAATTAAGTTTGGGAACAAGTAAATTTACAGAGTTAAGTTTGGGAACAATTTACATATATTGCGGTAAAATTTAAATAAATAGCAAAGATCAATTACAGTACGTCTTTTGATCAATGTGCCACAATTAAAGAAATCTCGTAGATAGGAGTTTGATACATAAAAGTTATCATTAAAAAATGTAGGATGGAAATGACGAAACAGAGAGCGTAAAAAATCTGTTTGAACCTTTTCCAAGACGAGCTGAAATTTAATATGAGAAGGAGACCAAATGACAGAAGCATATTCTAAAATTGGTCTGACTAATGTATTAAAAAGAAAAATTGAAAAGCCAACATTATTAAAACTTAGGGAGTTTCTGACAATAAAGTATGAACCACGATAGGCTTTGGAGATAATAAGAGTGAATGTGATCAACAAACGAAAGTTTGGAATTAAATATAACACCTAGGTCATTTGTAACAGATTTTTGTTGTAATTTGCAACCTTTTAAACTGTAATTAAAATTATAGACTGTTTTCTTAAGGGAATAGGTGACATAGCGACATTTGTCATTTGTGAACATATTATTTTGAATGCACCAGGCCCCAATTGAATATAGATCAAGTTGTAAATCTTGGCAATCGATAGGATTATGAATAATTTTACCTAATTTCATGTCATCAGCAAATAGGAATAATTGAGAAGATTTAATCACATCATGAATGTCGTTGATAAAGATAATAATAAAGGTCCTAGAATTGATCCCTGAGGAGCCCCTGAAGTAGAAATAAACTAGGAGAGTAACTATTATTTATAACAACATAGTTGACTCTATTAGTTAAATAGGAAAGAATCCATTTGATATAGGAAGGGTGTAAATCATATTTCATTAATTTTTGAAGTAATAGATGGTCGATATAAATGATGCTTATCAAATGCTATCTCTAGGTCGATATAAATCATGTAGACTTGCTTATTTTGGTTAATGCCATCTCCAATGAAAAGTACAGAATCCACTAGGTTAGATACTGTTGAGCGATTCCTCATAAAACCGTATTGACATGAAGAAAGATAGGGAGAGACAATAGAATAAATTCTTCCATGCAGCAAATATTAAAAAACTTTAGCAGGGAAACTGATAGTCAATGGGATTGAGATCTGATGCTCAATGGGAGCTATCTAAGCAAAGTAAACTCTCCTTCATGTTTTTGAAACCAATGTCGTACAATATGGCAGGACGCATTATCTCGTTAAAAGTATCAAGTGGAGTGCACAGATCAGAGAAAGCCTGCGCAAGGAAACGTCATAGATAGTTACTTCACATATGGAAAAGTATTGTTAATCGTATTTTAACCAATAATAAGTCCGAAAATCTCCTTAACCCGAGGCCAACAAGAGACAGGCCAGTGCACACATTTTGCCAAACTTTCAAGATTTGCTTGACATGCACCCACATAGGTGTATTTACACTTTCGTGCACACTTTTGGCCAACGTTCATGATTTTCACTGAAAGTCACCCAAATGGGTGATTTAAGAATTGAAATAGGCCTGTAATTTTTTACGCCACTTCTATTACCTTTGTTCTTAAAAACAGGAATAACCTTACTATGTTTCCATATATCAGGGAAAATACCCGATTGGAATGAAAGATTAAAAATTAAGTAAAAAGGATAAACAAAAAATTTACTACATGCTTTATAAATATATGAAGGAATATTATCCAGTCCATACGAATATTCCTTACAATTTTGAAAAACACATTGAATCTTTATTTATTAACGATGTCGAATTTGAAAAAAAAATTTGGTGATCTGTTTTTTTACGCGAACGCCTTCAATTTTTGTCAAGCTATTCAATCGTACCACTGGGCTGTGAAGCAACTGTTTTTAAGCACTTGCTAAGATTCTTGCTTTACAGGGAAGCTCCCTGTTGCTGTCAATATTGAATGATGAAGACTTACTTGCTTATCAGCCCAGTGGTACGATTGAATAGCTTGACAAAAATTGATGGCGTTCGCGTATAAAACAGAGATCACCAAAATTTTTTTCAAATTCTAAATCGTTAATAAATACAGATTCAATGTGTTTTTTCAAAATTATTGAAATCGATTGAGAACATTAAAAAATATTCTTTTTTTATTAAAAATTTATTTTTTTTAGACAAATTTTTTTTCTCATTCTTTTATGTTTTGTTATGAAATATATACGTTTTACTTGTTATCTTTAAAATTTCAAAGAGATTTGATAAAATTAGCTTGAGATATGACTTTTTAGACAAAAAGTACCAAAAAATTTATTTGCTTATAACTTGTTTAAACAAATGCAAATTTTTCAAAAACATTTTGGGAATTTTAATACTCCATTAGGTACTAACAAATTATAATAAAAGTTTTAAATTTCACGACATGTTTGTTTTGGTATGAACGACAACATTTAAATTGCATGGGAATGCCTCATTTTTATGTAAGGTAGTGTAAGTAATCTGTGGCGCAGTTACTTACGTGAAGTCATGTGGTATTTTTTGATCCACGGTGAAGTGTTGGTGCGTAACGACGCCATTTTTAGACCCTAAATTTTGAGTTTGTCTAAATATTTTATACGGAACTTTTTGCTTAGATTGATGCATGGAATCACACTATGTAATTATTTTACTAAATTTTCCGAACTAAATTTTCAATAAATTGGGTCCATTTCTAGAAATGTAAACTGCTGCATTGCAAAACTACGTTGCACTCAACAGTAAAACCATCAAGACTTACAAAATATATTTAAAATTTTACTAGGCGACTCTCCGATCCCTCCGATTTTGTCTTGCGTTCAATAGACTGAACAGTACAAATGATTACATGATTAAACACAATGAATTGCACACTACAGGCTTTCACACTTCCTCTATAAAGACGATATACAATTTTATGCTATCACTCAAACACAAATGGGCTATTAATTCAGACTAAACACGCTTTTTCAAAAGACGAACGCATGCAGTTTGCATAGGATAAATCCAAAATCATTCAAATTGAATCACGCAAATTAAAAATAGGATTCTTGGAGAGGTGGGTTTTACATTGGATGAGCAGGTTCATATTGATGCTGTAGAAAATGATTAAGTTATAAGTAACCTAGGAGTTAAACAATTCTAGCTTAGTGAGATCCTTTAAGACAAACACTTTAAGACAACAAACACATCAGGGAGCTTTCATAAACCACGTGGCCCGGTCAGAAGGGGGGGGGGGGGTTAGTAAAAAGCCACACAGGGTTACGTGAGGGAAGGGAGAATCCGAGCCCCAGCTACTTAGTTTTTCATCTAATTTATTTTCCACAGTAAAACAGAGTACAGACTTGGCAACAGCATTATGGATATTTATTTCTGTAATTACCTCCTAATTTAGATACGCTTTATACCCACGGTGCCGTATGTATAACTTGAAGTCATTGCGTTTGAGCGGCGAGTTGTACGAGGCGGCCACATTTGGCCTGATGTTTTTTCAGTAATAAGCATCAGTAATAAAAATTCATTAAAATAAACTGATAAACACTTTATTCTTAACTGTATCTTAAGATCAAAAATGGAACTCTCAATATCTGTTTATGGTAACTGTTCTAAGTAAATCCACTGTTTGTAATTTGCATCTAGAATAAGAGATGCATTCAATTTCTAAGGTCTTCTAATTTATTTTGAAAAAGTACAGACTAAAAAGGTAAAACTGGTGTCTATTCTCAACATCGTTACCGTCTAGTCGTACACTTTTTTCACAATGCTGTTGTCACGATTGCAAACGTTTCTTTAAGGGACTGTTCTGTACACTGGAAATCGTTGATGCAAGAATACAAAGCATGTAGGATCACAATCTTGCCTGGAACAAGGTTGTGTTCCCCGGCCTCTCGATTTTATCCACCCCTGCACATCGGAGAACCTTCGTTCAGAAATTTCTTAGCGACAACTCTAAAATAGCTTCTCGTGCTTCATAATCGGCTGAACTCGAACCTAGCAATTTTTGACTTTTCAAGTCGTTCTGCACTTGCATTAGCAATTTCAATGTGAGGGCAATTTTAACTTTCTGGAGACAGTCCTTTTTCTCAAAATAAAGTAGGAACTTAGGACTTCAGAACTTGAATGCACCTCGTACAGGCGGATCCTCGTTATAACGAACTCGTTTATAACAAACTCCTCGATTCTCTAGATGCGACAGCATGCTATTCACCAACACTTGAGATTTTGGAAGCTGTTTGTCTACAACGGTTCTAAATATTAGTTAAATCCATGAGCTGTTACATCGGACGGGGGAGTTCCACACAACATTAGACGGTGTATAATAAAGGGGTCCTCCCTAAATATTGACTAAAATGAATACCAATACAATAGATATGACAATCATAAGCTATCATATTTATTTTAACTCTTATTATTCGCTACTTTCAGTTTAAGTGGCGCCGCCCTTGTGGGATTTGCTTGAACTGAGTGAAGTAGGATTCGCGGTAGGATTACATACATTAACGGTAGTAGGATTCATGGCTCAACACGTTGTTGCAGCTAAAGAAATGAAGCGAAAATGTAACAAATATAGCAGTCTGTATCTCTGCAAATCTAAAACAATCTTACTGGCAGTAAGTTTACATTTTTTCCAAAAATATAAGGCCATTAGAAAAAGCTGGGAAGTAAAACTTAGAATGAGGAAAAAAGCCACATTTACTACAGGTGTGTGTATCAAACACGTCACTCAACAGGATTTGTTTCTGTTGAGGATCAATTTGAAATAATCTATCACGTCGAAGTGTTAAGTTAAAGTTAATTTATTAACTTATGGAATATTGAAAACAATAATACAGAAAATGACTTAAGAAGAGAGGTGAGGGGAGGAGTCATCATTTTCAAGAATTCAGCAAAGTTACATGCGTGTATGTTACATTATTAATCACGTACACGAGCGCGTAAACAGTTACATTATAGTACACAACGATAAAGGAAAACTATACGTTAAGTGATTGAATATTTTTCTTCAACAGTTTCCATCAGAAATTAGCAATGGTAGGATAAAAGATGAAAATTGTTTACATATTTTAACATATATTACTAAAAGAAATGAAATAGTATTCAAATATTTGTTTTTAAAAGTTTGTTTCACGTAGGATACGGTTACATGCGCGAAATTCTACGGTAAAATCATTAGGTCTATTGTCAGTTGCATTGTTACAGTAGCATTTATTTTAGACTAGAAGCGAACCCACCAGGGTAGCCAACTTACCGGTTTTTAGATGGAAATACTTATTGTTGGATATTGTTATAATACAAGCTAAACAATGTACAAATGTAATAATTATTACACAGTTGGCAACGCTGGAACCCACCCGTTTGTATAATCGGGAAATAACCCATTGTTAGATTTTTTCTTTGTTGTGACAACGTCCACCGTCGCTGATTTTATATAAATGATAACATATTTAGTTTTGATAACATTGTTTTGTTTGTGGCTCATTAATAAGCAAACAATTAAGTCGTTTATTATTATATAGGAACAATTGCCATCCTAAATCTACCCTTTCATATTTCATACATTAATAACTTTTCAACTAACAACTAAAATTTTTTTAAGTATCCCAGCATTAAAACGAAAGTGGAAACCAGAAGGTGCTTGCCACACCGACCACTTGACAAACTTCACAAAACAAATCGGACATTTAGAGCTGAATCTAGAAGTGTACTTAGAATTGTAATAGAAAATTTCATTTATTAATTTATCATTTTTATAATTTTTTTTATAGTCATAATGAACAACTACATTCCATTATTAATTAAGATGAAGCTGAGTGATATAGAAAATACAGCAATTGATTTGCCTAAATCAACCAACACTCAATGCATCACTGAATTATTTAATGATTTTATGGATGAAAATACTCAGGATGTTATGATGACTTCAAGCCATCAAGACTGCCTTAATAAGCAGCTTAAGCTTTTAAACGGAATCCAAGTCAGCACTTAGAAGAGCAGGCATTTTCTCTTTCGAAACTATTGAAAACAAACAGTGCCATAAATTGTTTGTTTTGCATTCATAACTGTTTCTAACTCCACTAAGCGGTGTTTTTTGCTATCAACGTACTGAAAAATATCACACAGTGTAATATTCAAAGTATGTTCATGGAAAACGAATTGTGAGATGGATCCTACTTTCGCCGCCATTTTTCAAAAATAGCAGCGCCCTCTATATTTACTGAAAGTAGCGAATTATTAATTTCAAAATGGAATCATCAAAAAGCTTTTAAGTGAATGGATCTCTTTCTTAGGCCTTTTTTTGCATTTTCAATTCTACTTAATAAATTTATTTATTCTTCAATTTCGACTATACACATTTTAAAAACAACAACAGAACAAAAATTAATAAATACTTACCTTATGTCTTGGGGTTCCTCTCAAACAGTACGGATTGTGCTTGGCATATTGTTTCTCTGCTGCTATATAGAACGTACGCAAGTAGTGGTCCGTCGGTTGTACACCGAACCCTCGTAGGCGATAGGTGAATGTGCCGATGTGAGCCATGTCTTCGGCATACGTGGTGACATATCCGCTGTCTTCATAGTCCTTCCAGATGAAAGGGTAAACGTTCATACGTTCGGCAGATTTCTTCCACTTCACTCTCACTTCAGGCAACTCTGGTTCTGTTTTTCCGGTCAACATGGGAATCAGTGCTGCAGGAGTGCCATCCCCTACTATATTGTAACCTTGTAATACGATCGCCTTTAATTTCTTCTTCAAAAACGCATATGTTTTTGGTAGTTTTCGAATAAAAGTCAATCGAGAAAGTGAATCAAAAGCCCAAAAGAGAACATTTAATCTCATTGCCTTAGGAGATAGATAATGCCAACCTGTTTTTTTATGTATATGCTTATTGAAGTGGACTCCAGCCATAATATTTCGCCAAAGTCTGGCCTGGTTATCAACGCATGTAACTCTAAAGAAATCAGATAAAAGTTTAACGTGTTGTGAATTGTGTCCTTTTACACGATCAGCATTTATTGTAACGTGATCCGATTCACGTTCTAGGAACGTATATTCACATTTTACTTCTTTGTGAGTCTTGAGCGTTTCATTACATACGCTTGCCATACCATAATGCAAGCAAACCCAATCAGGTTCCTCGTCACATAAGATCGGAGTGATATTTTTGAAATATTTTACGATACTTGGCTCCCACAACTCCAACTCAGGCTGTTTACAAGTTAAACGAATATTCTTAGCCTTTTGAAGACTACGTACTTTATTCCATTCTGGTATTAATTTATATATGAAACTGTGATTATTCGTTGAACTTGATCTAAGGTGGAAGTTTTCTCTAACACAGGGCATAAAGTTAAGAAATAAAAATTCAATTATTCCTATAAAAAGTAAGGCGTAGAAGACTTTTCGCAGTAACATGTTGAAACCAGACATGATCCGATTGTCTGTTTCTCAGAAGTTCGCGAAATTTCTCTTTTTTCTGGAATGTGATAGCTCCTGCATTAAAATTGTTTTATAACTTAATTTGGTAAAACAATCAATTATTATCAATTACATTAAGTCTTAAATATGTAATTTTTAATTGAAGCATCACTGGCTTTATTCAATTTCAATATCATTTCAAACTGTAATGAATACAAAAATATTACCAAAAGAAAGTATGAGGGAAATAAAAGAAGATTAAAAACACTTTTAAGAAGGTACTTAAGAGACCCAGATGCAAATGCAAATGAGTAGCTAAATAAATAAATAAATTTAAAAAAATATAAATCTTTGGGGATTTTAATGGTTAACAAAAGTACGATAAAAATTATTCATAATTTTTTTACATAATTTGAAAGTGCATATTGTTTGTTTTCACTTGATGTTGAAAAAGACATCGTTTAGATAATCACTTCTGAAAATTTTCATGATCATCATAACCTCGGGATGCATAAAACGAAATTATTGATTTTCTTTATACAGTAAAAACTCCTCTAAGTTGAACACCTACGGTTCCAGTATAAAGTGTCCAACATAAAGGAGTGTCCAACTTATTGAACACGTGTATTGTATTAAAAAAATGATGGATAACACTGGTTATCAATATGTATGTACTTGCAATGGTATTTGTCATTAACTTTCACTGGTTATTTCATGATTTTTTTAATTTTTTAAATCTTATTTTATTTTAAGTTAATGAAAATGAAGCAATCAAAAGTAACAGATTTTTTTATCCAAGACGCTTGAATTTCTTTCGAGCTATGAACAAATGGAAATAATTTCAATTGTTTTACACAATCCTACAAAAAAACAGGACTTGTATTGTAGCTTGTCCTTATTGTAGCTTGTTCGCGAGATAGAGTCAGAATCTTTACGAGGATCAAGACCATGACGACGAGTTCGTCCTCCAAGAAAACGCCTGCAATGAGATCACTGGTTTTCTTTCTAACGCATTTACTGCTTTTTGTATTTGCTGAAATTAGGTTTTCATAAGTTAAACGAGTGAGAAAGGAGTATTGTCATAAGGGATATTAGAAAACACCATCCTTCTCTGCTGGCTCTCAGAAAACGTGAAAATTTCCGAACAAAATTTCGCTTTCCTAGTCGCTCGCTTTTGTTCACGTGAAACGGACTGAAAACAACTCAAGTGTTCGATGATCAACAGCACGAAAGAAAGACTAGTTGCAGAACAAAGGAATGTTGTGACTGTTCAAATGTACCGGAAATACTTACATTCCTGGTAACACACACCGAATGTGAAAGACCAAGAGAAGAAAAAATCCAAAACATTGATAAAGAAAATTGGCAAGAATTTGTGTCTAACTTATTGAAAAACCATTGTCCAAATTCCAAGTTGGAGGAGTGTTCAACTTATCGAATTTGTTAAATAAGGAATTGTCTTACAAATTCCTTCCAAGTATCTGACACCTTTAGCCAGTTCCAACATAAAGTATCCAACTTATTGTAGTGTCCAACAGTAGAAGTTTTACAGTATTTAGAGATTTGTTGTGGCTACGTAGAGTGCAACCTAATGTGTTGCAATTAATACAGCATAATAGTAGAAATGTTATTGTCAGTGAATTTAATATTGATTTGAATCTTGTTCTATAGAAATTAAATTGATTAATGATACTTGTGATTTACTATGGCTGAAGCCAATAATTAAATTGCCGACTCGTACTACACCGATATCGGCAAAAATTCTGGATCAGATTTTTGTTCCTCAACAATGGGCTAATGTTGTACAAGTAGTTGAGTAATTAAGTTTCCGAGGTGTGATCACGATGCACTTAGATGTGATATAGTTAATGAAGGTAGTACAAATGGGTACGTATTGAATGCTCGGAAATCTATATATGATTTTAGTGATATCAATTGGAATAAGTTTCGTTGTATGTTACCTATGGTTGACTGATCGTTGTATTTTAATATGACAAGTGTTGATACAATTTTGTCTAATATCTTGTAGTACTGAGAGAGGCAGGAATAAAGAATAGGACTGCAGGTAGATCATCGTATCATCTACCAAATTGGTGGAATCATAACATATTAACATTATGCGAAAAGAAAAAGCAAGCATATCGTTTATTTATGTGTCCGAGGGCGGCTAGTAATAAACACCTGTTAAAGATAAGTAATAGTCAATTTAAAAATCAAATTCGTAAGGATAAGCGAATTAAAATAGTGAATGCTAAAACAAGAATGTTTGATCTATGGAAATACATTCGAAATAAAAGATATAGTCGAAATTAAAATATGGGGGAGGCCGTGGCCTGATGGACCTTTCACTGAAACACAATTTCAGAAGTTAAGCAACATCAGGCACGGCTAGTCACTGGATAGGTGACCATCCGTGGTTCACAATCTTATCCCCCCCCCCCCCCCCGGCTGCTGTGACGATCATACAACAGCCGTTAATCCAGGTTCATCCAGGGACCCATACTCGTCGTCCTCAGGCCATACAAGCTCTGGATGGACGTATTGGATTACAATCAATAAAAAAATAAAAAAAGTTCTCAATATCTAGCGTGGATTAATAATCCTAATAGTCAAAATGCAATAAAAGAAAATGAAATTTATAACTTTAAATCATTTCCTAATAGTTTGGTTTTGCCAACTATATTAATCCATGATATCAAATACAACATTAGGCATTTGAAATCAAAAAAATCTCTTCGGGACGCGTTTCTTATACCTACAGTAATTAAGAATTGGGGCGAATTTGGACATTATATGTTTCAACATCTACTGCATATCATAATTGATAAGAAATCTTTTTCGATTGAATTTAAGAAAACTTTGATTGCTCCGATATTTAAAAAAGGTTGCACTAAAGACGTAAGTAACTACAGACCAATTTGTATTCAATCAACTATTGCCAAAATGGCCGAAAAACTTATTTTTGCTGATCTTATAAAACATTTGTGGATGGTTATTCCGGACAACCAATTTGGAGGACGACCTAAAGTACAGATCATATATGTACTATTGCATATTAATAACTATCTAATGGCGTGCCTCGATCAAGGACAAATATGTTATTTAACCCCTTGAGTCACCTTGTCGAAAAAAATATTCATCACATTTACCTATTTTTTATTTCATGTACATTATGTCACTTTGTATGAAGTATTATACATGTTCCTTCTTTCTTTCTAAAATTTATCAGCAGATTATACTGCTAATTGTAGCCGCCATTATTGCATTGTTCTAACGTGCATGCTGGCTTCAACAATCGAGAGATAGGTCAGTTTTTAATATTTTTTTTTCGGTAACATACTTTTCACACATGTTCTAAATAAATATGGGATTAATTCTAAAGATATTAAAAATATGTTGAACATAATTGAATCTGTAATAATAAATTTATGCGAATAGGCCATGTTAAACTTTTGTATGTTTTTTCATATACGGCGAACTAGTGTAGCAGGGAATGGAGCAGTTTGACAGAATGAACTTGGGGAGTGGTGTGAGTGGGCCAATTTGATATAAATTATTAACTCTTCACTTAGTGACATTTCCTCTTAATTTTATTAACAGGAAGTATGCGTGTGCAATTTCTATATAGATATGCGTAGATGCGTAGAAATAAATCTAATTTTATTTGTAAAATGATAAAATATCTGTTTATTTTCAAATAAATTGAAAAGTATATTGGCTTTTGTTTCACACAAGACATCAACTGTTTTTTTAATTATTTTTAAAACTTTCTAAAATTAATTTATCAACTATTTTCAAGCTCTGCAATTTAGCCAGATAAGCCAGACCCCCCCCCCTCCACAGATTATTCTTGCAGTTTTGGTACTGTAATATTTGCTGAATGTTTAGCTAGGACAATAAAACTTTCACAGGAAATTTATATACTGTCATTAGAATATTTGGCACAATAATACCACATAATATTTCATAGTAACCTTACTATTACACTTAAAATAATTAGTGCATTTGTAAAATAATCAGTGTATAATGATGGTAAAAATACTATACTAATTATTAGAGGCGACATGCTACAAACTCGGAATCCCTGGTAAGAATCCAGGTAGCGGATTTTTTTCCTTTTCTTTTTCTTCTGTTTATAAGTGCTGAGATTGTTGCATATTGAGGAAAAAATTGAAATTCAGTCAACGGTCCCATTGTAAGGAATGTATTATACAAACAAAGTTGGCCTGTGAAAAATGTAAAGTAGCTCTGTGTTTAGTACAGAAGCACAATTGCTTTAGATATTTTCACACAAAGTGAACTGATAGATTGTTGGCCTTTTTATTCTATATATTTAAGTTATAATTACTGTATTTTATGTTAATTGTATTTACATGAATATTAAAAAAATTTTTGAAATAGTGCAAATTTTTTCATACATATTTATATTTACATTAATATTTTTCAAAAAATTATAATAAATACATAGAAATGTTTCTTTTAATACCAGAAGTTACATTTTAGAAATAGTGACTCAAGGGGTTAATTAATAAAGACTTGTCTAAGGCTTTTAATTCGATAATTAGAACCGATTTAATGAAACAATTTTGTAACCTGGGTGAGAATCCACCCACCTTGGAGTTACTTAGTGACTTTTTATCGAATCGAATTAATTATGTTGATAACTGCAAACATTGTGTGGTACATGCTTCAACACAGGATTTGATGCAGGGATCGCCAACTGCGACTGCATTTTATGCTGCTGCTACGGCTGAAATTTTTAAATTCTCGCTGCATTTTAACATTGTATCATATGTTGATGACGATTTTTTATATAAAGCTTTTCCTACTGATGATCAGCACAAAGCTGAGCAATTAATACGAGAGGACGTTCAATCTTTAAAAAAATGGTATGCCAAGCATGGCCTGATATTAAATGAAGCTAAAACTAATGTGAAAGAAAGAAGTCATAATAGAAAAACTTGTAAAATATTGGTTGTTGTATTTGATAGTGTTTTATCTTTTTAAAATTCGGTTGAGGATATATTGGTGCGACTTTGTCGATTAAATTTTTTATTTAGAAGATTAAGAAGGAATTAGCTATTATCATTAAAACTATATTGGTGCCTAAAATTGAAATTGGAATGGTGATTTGGTCCTCTGGGAGTAGACCTTTAATTACTAGGGTTCAAGTGGCGTATAATAATTTGATACTGTCACGTGATTTAAGGGCGCGAGCTCAAGAGAGCGCGCTCGGAAGAGTAGAGTCGCGAACGCAGAAATTCCCAACAAGTTATTACTGGAATTCATCGTTTCTAACGGTGCTGCGTTCACCCTCGCCGGAGAATGAGTATGCCCAGAGAAAGCGGTCAGGTGATGCGAAGGTGACGTGGAAAGAGCCCTAGCAGCGATTAGTTTCTAATAAATTACTTCGTCTAGGCATTTCACTTTTACTGTCTCTGCTCAGCTTGTATGCATTATGATTTTTTCTAGTGGTACTGCCTCTTAATTTCGTCCAGAATTTCTTTAAGAGGCTTACCATGAGTGCGTATAATAATTGATGGGACATGTGAACTTTTATTACTTTTGGCTGATATTTTTCGCCGAGTCCTTTTGTCCATTTCTGATGCGTTTTTCTCTGGCGGCAGTAAAAACTTTTTCATTGAAGTTGGCGATCTTTTTCAAATTATCTAACCTCGTCTCTTTCCTGAATTTCTTATTTTTCACGTCATCCAGGGGTTGTCATCAGTAGTAGGGTCACCTTCTGTTTTCCTTTTGCGACTGAGGTCGTCCTTGCTCCCATATAGTGCCGGTGTTAAGAGGCGTCCATATACTCATCCTCCTTCTCCATATCAGGAATCGGTTCGATATTGGGACTGGCAGCCACGGACTTGGTTGCAAGAGCATTCTTAATCATTAAATCGAATTCTTTAAGTAAAACTAACCTTTGTTCTTGAAATTTCTTATCCATTTCTGTCATCAGTTGTTGCCATATATCATTCTTTAGTGCTACCTGCTTTTCACTGATGATAGCATCAAATGCGGCAAAACGCTTGTCTCCGTTGATGACGTCATTGTATGCGAACTCGTGCGAGAACTCTCCTTCATTTGGCATACAGAAGCCGCTGTTGGTAACCTGGTTAGGTGTTTAAAAGAAATAGTCATCCTTAAAGGACGTACAGTAGCTACCAAAAAAATTTGCACTTACCGCATCGTGACAAATGGAGCGTGTTTAATTTTTGCGCCGTCAGGTGCGCAAGATTTTGGAATTACCCACTTGCCAAAGGTAGAGTCCGTAGAATTCCGGCTTTTAGTGACAACGTACCGTTGAATCATGGGAATAAGTTTATTTGAAAAAATTCTTTGTTTTGCTTCTATAATAACTATCCTTTTAACCGAAATAAAGAAAATAAAAGTGAAGTATTAAAAATAAATGAAAATAAATCTAATAATTTTTCATTTTAACATGTAATCTAATATGTCATCACGTGACGATCGCCTTGGAACTTTTTATTGTGATGTCAGATTGTTAACTGATTGTTACATATAGTAAATATGAAAAAAGATGACATCATAAAAATTCCAATCGAGGCCAATGAGATAAGGCCTGGAAGCGAAAAAATCACCTGATCATCGGGGTGCTAGCAACAATCCAACCTACATTGTTTCCAACAAACGGAAAAACACTAATTGTTAACATCCAAGATGGAGACAATGAACGTTGGATTGTTGCTAGCACCCCGATGGTCAGGTGACTTTTTCGCTTCCAGGCCTTGTTATCTCGTAGGCCTCGAATTCCAATAATGAGACCTAGGCCTATTACATCTTAGATAAATAGTTTCAAATTGAAGACTAAAAATTATTGTCTTTTTTCAATTTATTTTTTATACTTCACTTTTATTTTCTTTATTTCGGTTAAAAGGATAGTTATTATAGAAGCAAAACAAAGAATTATTTCAAATAAACTTATTCCCATGATTCAATGGCGAGTTGTCACTAAAAGTCGGAATTCTGTGGACTCTACCTTTGACTAGTGGGTAATTCCAAAATCTTGCCCACCTGGCGGCGCAAAAATTAAATACGTTCCATTTGTCACGACGCGGTAAGTGCAAATTTTTTTGGTAGCTACTGTACCTAGCTCTAAAAATAACCTCAAGTTTGCGAGAAAATTAAATCAATGCCAGGACCCACATGTGGATGATTAGGATGATAATATATGATAAACGTCCTTAGTCAGCTTTGCGAGGAAATTAATCTCAACGCCAGGGAACCAAAAGGATACTGAGCGTCTTTATGCAATGGCTACGAGAATATTAATCCCAATGCCAGGGACCAGCACATAAGACCTAACAGAAGGTGAATATCAACCTGTAAAGGGCGCACCGTGAAATGAGAGCAATGAGATGATACCTGAAATGAAAGTAGACGTGATACCTCGAAGAGCCAGTCCGTCCTCCAGTTCCCCTCCAGTGTCTTGCGTCTACCGACAATCGACCAGTGCAGGGAAAACGAAACGAGCGGTCTTAACGCAACGCTTTCACTGCCATACTTGTCCAGAAGGTAACCACGGGAAGTACACTGAACTAGGCAAGTAGCCAGATGAAACCTGTTTAAGCCATCCAGAGGATAAGACGGAGTCCTTTTCTATCAGGACGATAGTGTTGATTGTTGATTGACGTGGGACAAGGGACACAAGGAACTAGGAGATCCAGTTTTCAGGAAATATGGCTTTTTGGATGTCGTGGATATTGATGTCCAGGATATGACGAGGCCTGCGATGCCTAAGGAGGCTTCTAAAGGTGAGCGGATGCTCAAGAATAGCTGTAACCAAAGAGGATTGGGATGGTCATTTATCTTTGGAAGCAGCTTTTTCAGCAAGTCCTGGACGTGATTTCAAATGGAAGGTATATTAAAATCGTCGGCAATAGAAGTATTTGTTGCAATGACCTGGGCAACTCTCCAGTCATGTTGGGCAATGGTCCTCAAGGTAACGTTTTGGAAGGTTTGGAGGTCCTTCCATCTGGACTTACATATGGTTGCCCAGGCAGGCATACCGTAAAGCAAGATGGCTCGGATTACCGTCCTGTATAGCAATAGTTAGCAGTCCAATCTAAGCGCGCTGTTTCGCCTCAGAAGAGCTATCTTACTGACTTTTGCCTTCTTTGCCTTGTTGATGGCGTAGGAGACATGGTTGCCCCAATTTAGCTTGTCATCTATTACCACTCCGAGGTATTTGTAATGAACCTATTCGAGCTCTTTACCAGAAAGGAAGAGAGGACTCGGGGGTTTTCGAAGTTTCTTTGTAATGAACTTCGCCTTGCATTTGTCAACATTTATATTGAGTCTCCACTTAGCAAACCATTTCTCGCACAGACGTAAAGCCTTTTGCATCCGAGATATGATGTGAGCGGGATTGCGGTCAGTAGTCATGATGGACGCGTCATCTGCGAACAGATATAGCTTGCAATTTGTAAAGGTTGGGAAGTCATGGATGAAAGAGTTGAACAGTGCAGGGCCCAGGACAGAACCCTGGGGAACACCAGCATTGACGTCACAAGGGATAGACATGGAGCAGCCAAACTTGACACGAAATATCCTGTTTGGCAGAAAGAATCTAATCAAGGCAATAAGATCGTCCGGAAATCCACAAGTAATCATTTTGTATATCAGGCCTTTGTGGCAAACCTGATCAAAAGCTTTTCGGACATCCAAACACAAGACCACCATATTTAGTGCAGTTAAGAGGAGTGTTTAGATCTGCAACAAGCCTCCACATCCGAAGTTGGCAGGAGTGACCTGGGCGAAAGTCGAATTGCTCTTCACGAACAAGATTGTTAGCCACACAGAAGTTCTTAAATCTCTTAAGAATGACGCGCTGAAAGACTTTGGATAGCATAGGTAACAATCTTATGGGCCTATAGCTGACAGGGAGAGCAGGGTTGAGACCAGGCATTGGTATAGTAACGATAACAGACTCTTTCCACTTGACAGGAAAGTAACCATGTTTCCAGCAGTCATTCATAGCCCTGGTAATAGTCGCAAGAACATTAGGAGGCAAATTCTTGAGAGCACTATTTGTGATGGAATCAATACCTGCTGCTTTCCTGCTTTTAAGATGCTTGATGACATCGGAGATTTCGTGAACACCAAAAATGTCCTCTCAGGTAGAAAGATGATGAGTGAGCTCATATGCGATACATCCATCGTTGATAAGGACTAATATTTAGGAAATTATCCGGGTTGTCCCAACACCACCTAGACAGAAGGCCTGCGCACAGAAACGTCATACATTGTTACATCACACAGAAGCGGCTATTGTTAATCGTATTTCTACCAATAATAAGCCGTAACTTTGGCCGTTTGACGATGATGTAACAATATATACAGTTTCTATGCGCAGGCCTTCTGTCTAGGTGGTGTTGGTTGTCCTCACTAGGAGTGGGAAATTGTTTTACGATCAGTTGAGCCTTATCTTGATCACTGGTGACAGCATTGCCATCTGTGGTAAGCAGCGGCGGCTAGTTGATGGGTCTGTTTCCTTTTAGAGCCTTTACAGTACCCCAGAGCGAGTTGTCCTGGACTGACAGGGATTTTAGCTTTTCGCTCTATTTTTCATTACGTAAAGATTTAACCTCTTCTTGGACCTTGCGAGCTGGCCTGTTGTATTTCGTCTTGAAGAAGGGAAGTCGTTTATGCTGCCATAACCTTCTGTAGAAATTCCGTTCAATTATGAGACGCCTGATGTAAGTTGGGAGGTCGAGATGTTCAGGACGCTTTCGATCATCAGTGGAGGCACTGGAAGTTGTAGCATCATTGATAACACGAGTAATAGAACTGATATTTGTATTGATATCCTCGTTGTCAATAACCTCCTTGTAAGAAATGCTATTTTCTCTAACGATATCCCTAAAGAGTTTCCAGTCTTGCTTGGAGCGAAGCCTGATCTTCACATCGATGCTTAAGCTCTCAAAGATAAGAATCACTGGACGGTGGTCAGAGGATAAGTCGTCGACTGTGAATATATTATAGGACTTGAAGAATCCTTTAAGAAATACAACGTCCAGCACGTCGCTGACAGGAAAGTGGTCGCAGTAGTACGTGTCATCAAGGGGTCCAGCAACGAAAGTCTCAATCTCGTTTAGAGTATATCCATAGAGAATATTGCCACTTTGGTTGGAGCATTTGGAATTCCACGCAGAATGCTTAGCATTAAAATCTCCCGCCATAACCACTGGAACGGGCCCAGACAGCAGCTCATCAAGCTCGTACGGTCCAAGCTTATGCCTAGGTGAATTATACAGAGAAGTGAATTTAATTTCGCCTGCGTCAGCATCATTTTTATCACAGAAACAGGCTTTTTTTCCTACATAATTCGGAGTGACAGTCTCATGATGATCAACACCATCCTTGACAATGATAGCTGCTCCACCAAATGCTTGACTGGCAAGTTAAACGCTTGAGTTGATTTCAGGGGCGTCTCACACACAAAATCGATGTCGATCTTCCAATTTATGAGGAAATTGTAATAATCGATGCGCTTCCGATAGATTCTCCTGGCATTCCATATATTGCAACGAAGATTTCCGTGGGCAATTAATTGTTCTGAACTGGTGTCTGTCCATGGTCAGTTCTTAATTTCGTGGGACGCAACCTGTGGCAGTACGTTGCCATTTTTATTGAAGGGGTTTAGAAGGTTACCCGGACTCCTATAAATTCTGCGCAATTGGACTGGATTGACCGCATCTGAAAGAGAAGAAATGGATGCGACCGAAGCATAAGTTCTACCGTCAACCACTTTGGTGCTTTTGGTTCTTTTGACTTGGGGATATTTTTATTTATTTATTTAAAGCATTCCAAAGGAATAATGACAAAGAGAGGAAAATTAGTAAATTAAAGTTTAAAAATTAAAAGTTAAAATGGGACAGACTCCCTAGTCCTTATGAATATTATAGTAGAAGTCCTTAATAGATCTTTTGAAGTGAGTAATGACGTAATGCAGGTTGGTGATCGACAGTCCATGGCTATACTTCGTATGCTCAGCGGTAAGGTGTTCCAAATCTGTATAGCATTATAGGGGAAGTATTTACTCATGAAGTTAGATAGTCTATGGGGAATATCTATCTTGTAACTTCTAGTATGACGAACTTTTGTGGACGTCAATATCCATTCTTGTATGAAGGAAGCTAGGTGAAGATTATTTCGAAGGGCACCAGTTAATTCATTGAAACGATTTGAAGTTTTGAAGATGTCAAGAGTCGGTAATTCATATTTAAAACATAAATCTGTTACAGAGGCATACTTTGTTGCCTTATAGGCGGTTCTTGGGTCTATGACGATTGGTCTAACGCCGAATGGTCTAACGCCGATTGGTCTAAATCCCGATTGGTCCAAATACCGTTTGGTCTAATTCCCGATTGGTCTAAAAAGAGACTAAAATGACTGAAACATTTCCACTGAAAACGAGAAAATTAACTTGAATTATTCAAAACCTTTTTCCTTTAAAGAAATAAAATACATAGTGAATGTGTATAGTTTACAGAAGTATTCAGAGCACTCTTTGCACAATTACTGTGTTGATGCAAATGTGATCCTTGGATAAATACGAGGGTTAAATCCCGTTTTAAAAAATGGATTTTTTTTCAAGAAGGTCAAATGAAAATAAACGAAACTTTATTGAATGCATTTTTATGAAATATTTCTGATTCAATTATTCTTGAGCACCCCCCCCCTGTATTTTATCTGTTTTTTTTAATCTGAATTGACTGAAGTTTTTTTTCTTTTTTGGAAAAGGGGAGGGGTCTTTTTAATTTCGTTTCTAATATTAATTTACCGAATTAATTAACTGGCGATCGCGTGGGCCATAAAATTTTTTGATGTTGGAATTTAAACTTATAATGCATTTAAAAATAACCTACACATTAAATAACCAATTCTATTATTTATATATTTATTTGCTTATTTATTTATTTATTTATTTATTTATTTATTTGTCGTTCATCCGGGTTAATATGACAGTAAATTTAAATGATAAATGAAAAATTAAGCCAAAGCCTACAATCAACAATGGCTTAATTAGTCAGAGCGTCGGCGCGATCCTTTTTAACCGACTTCAAAAAAAGGAGGTTATCAATTTGATGCGTATGTATGTAATTTCTCTTTTTTTTTTTAATTCGTCTTCAGTGGAAATTTTTTCAGTCATTTTAGTCTCCTTTTAGACCAATCGGGAATTTGGACAAATCGGGAATTGGACCAATCGGGATTTAGACCAAACGGAATTTGGACTAATCGGGATTTAGACCAAACGGAATTTGGACTAATCGGGATTTAGACCAATCGGGATTTGGACCAATTGGAATTTGGACCAATCGGGATTTGGACCAATTGGAATTTGGACCAATCGGGATTTGGACCAATTGGAATTTGGACCAATCGGAATTTGGACCAATCGGGATTTGGACCAATCAGCGTTAAATCAATCGGCGTTAGACCAATCGTCATTAGACCAATCGTCCTAGACCGGAACATTTCACTTTTACGGACTCTGCTCTGACTGTGTGCATCGTGATTTTCTCTACTGGTACATGCTACTTAATCTCGTCCAGAATTTCTTTAAGAGGCTTACCATGAGTGCATATAATAATTGGTGGGACATATGAACCTTTACTTACCTTTTGGCTGATATTTTTGGCCGAGTCCTTTTGTCCAGTTCTGCTGCGTTTTTCTCTGGCGGCAGTAAAAACTTGTTCATTGACGTTGGCGATCTTTTTCGCATTATCTAATCTCGTCTCTTTCCTGGATTTCTTTATCTAATATATCACGTCAATGCAACGGTTGTCATCATTGGTAGAGTCATCTTCTGTTTTCCTTTTGCGACTGGGGTCGTCCCTGCTCCCACAAAGTACCGGTAGTAATGAGGTGTCCATGTACTCATCCTCCTTCTCCATATCAGGAGTCGGTTCGTTATGGGACTGGCAGCCACGGACTTGGTTGCAAGAGCATTCTTAATCAATAAATCGAATTCTTGAAGTAAAACTATCCTTTGTTTTTGTAATTTCTTATCGATTTCTGACATCAATTGTTGGCATAAATCATTCTTTAGTGCTGCCTGCTTTTCACTGATGATGGAATCAAATGCGGCAAAACGCTTGTCTCTGGTGATGACGTCATTGTATACGAACTCGTGGGAGAACTCTCGTTCATTTGGCATACTGAAGCCGTCGTTGGTAATCTCGTTAGATGTTTAAAAGAAATACTCGTCCTTAAAAGGACGTACCTAGCTCTAAAAATGAAGTCAAGTTTGCGAGAAAATTAATTCTACGCTAGGGACCCACTTGTGAATGATTAAGATAATAATAGATGATATGAGAAATGTCATTAGTCAGGTTTGCGGGGAAATTAATCCCAACGCCAGGGACCTAGAAGGGATAATGAGCGTCTTGATGTACTGATTTACGGGAGTATTAATTCAAACGCCAGGGACCAGCACATAAGACGTAACAGAAGGTGAATATCGCCCTGAAAAGGGCGCACCGTGATATGAGAGCAATGAGATGCTACCTGAAATTAGAGTAGAAGAGCTAGTCCGTCCTGATTGTCCTGAGCTAGTGCCTTGTTAAAGCTGAGTATTTTTAAGTAACCACAGCCAATCAGAAAAAGACGCGAAATGATATAAAAGTTCAATATCGATGATTGGCTAAAAGGGTCGACCATTGAATCAATGGCGAATCACTGATTGGACCCATATCTAATTTAAGTAATAATTTTTTTTCCGTTCGTTGAATAGCTATACTTTCAAAAGCATCCAGAAGGTGTTTATTAATTATTGATTTTATCAATTTTTACATCATTAATTGAAAAATTGTGGCCAGTGTCGAGCGAGTGCTTAGCAACGGAGGACTGGTTGCCTCTACAAACTTCCTAAGTGCCGTATGTTCCTTAAATCTGGTTTCGACGTTGTGAAAAATTGACCCTTGTGAACCAAGGGGCATTGGGAGCATTTGATCTCGAAAATCCCCGATTTCTGTAACGGAGTTATTTTGTGCTTCGGGTTGGGCAAAAGATGCTGATACGATTAAATGTATGAACAGTGTACTGAAGAGGGGTGAGTAGAGAAGCTCAAAACATTAGCTTTTGATATAACTCAAAATTTATTATTATATTTAATTAATATAATAATATGTAATATTGATTATAAATAAAAATGATTGTAATAGGAAAAACAAAGTACGCAGTGGAATTTATCTGGACAAAAAAATAGAGAGGTTATTGCCTTGCATTTCTCTATTACTTTAAACTAACAAAAGTGTTGCCATACAACTTGTACGAAGAGACCAGAATAATTAACAAAGTAAAATCCAAATAATGTAGATCTCTAGCAAATAGGTAAGATGTAATTGATAAGGTTAAGCTTAATAAGTTACAGAACCATTGTCGATAAAAGATTTTTCAAGTTAATAAAAATATTTTCTCTTAATAGGAAACATCCTTTGAAGAGGTCAACAACTTGGTCGAATTTGATCAGGGTACCTCTATCCCAGTCTGGTTCATGAAATGAAACATTAAACAAGATTCCATTAATCTCCAAAATTGTGAAGTCTTTCTTAAATTAACTCTAGGTCTACAATTCTTATGTTAACTTAATAAAAAGTTCCAATGATACGTAGGTAGAAATTCTTGACAGTAGTTTCGGGATTAGCAAAGTGTTTTGTACCATCTTCACTCACTTTCGGCCATGAGGGTTCTGGGAGGCGGAGCTTCCCAATATTCCCAATTGCCTTCAAGTATGGCGGCATGTTTCGGGGTCTATCTTTAATATACGTCATTGAGAGTTATATCAATCATACGTCATTGAGGATCTCTATCGAAGAGTAGAGTTATACCAACACCACCTCTACTCAAAGCCTGAGAGCCTAACGTCGTACATTATTACATCACCCCAACACCTCCTAGAGAGAAGGGCTGGAGACAAAAGGTGAAAGTTACATTGTTAATAGAGCTATCTTGGTCAGGTGAATTTTCAGTGCCGAAACCTGTCTTTCTCATTAGCCTCGTCCCTACCGTAGGTGATGTAACAATGTATGATTTTTCTGTGAGCAGGCTTTCTCTCTAGGCGATATTGGTCAAGCCCCTTCTATTGCATGATTTTGGCTACAGTCCAAACTTTTTAACAATCGTACAACGTAAAAAATTCTTATAGATCCTTGCAAAAAATGGGAGGGGTGTTGTTTTTCTCGCAGGAGATTTTCGCCAAACCCTTCCAATTATTCCACAATGAACATCTGCAGATGAACTCAGTACTTGCCTCAGAGTATCCACCATTTGGAAATTTGTCCACACAAAAAAATTAATTACAAATATGAGGGTGCGTATTCTTGGTAACAATACACATAGAATTTGTAAACAACTACTCAGTCTTGGAGATGAAAAATTACCTACAATTGCGTCAGGTTTAATTTCTCTCTCACCTGATTTCTGTATAATGTTGTCGTCGGTGCGAGAAATAATTATACATAAGGTGTTCCCGAACATATCCACAAAAATTGACGACTTCAGTGGCTTTGAGAACGTACAATTCTTGCACCAAAGAATGAGAATGTAAATAAAAAAAAAGACATTATTTTGCAAGAGTTGCCAAGATCCTGCATTACATATAAATCTATTGACGCTATTATGGACCAGGAGCAAGCTGAAAACTAACCCACAGAATTTATAAATTCATTGGAACCCATCTGGCATGCCACCACATGACTTCAATGTGAAAGTAGGGCCATTAATAATATTGAGAAATTTGGATACTCCAAATTATGCAATGGTACTAGACTGTCACTAATTTTATGCCCATTATAACCCAGACAACAATTATCTAGGTTACAATTTCCCGTGCAATTTGTTTTCGCAATGATGATTAAAGTCGTTGGCATAAATTTGGAACCCCCATGTTTCCTTTTACAAGGACAATTACAACCCCTGGCAAAAATTATGGAATAATTCATTCATTGTCACCTGGCGTCGCGCTATTGAAATTATTACGAGATAACCGTTCAGAGAAGATCAATGATCTTTTATTTACACATCTGTCAAGTGTTTGTACAGTTATGTATTTAATTTCAGCTGGTTCGGCCGTTCCGGAAATTAATTACAATTCATTGAACAAAAGGACTCTTGGAAAAAAGTATGGAATAGTCCAAACCATTGGAAAAAAGTACGGAATAAATAGGGATTAACGAATGAAAACCAATACGCAAATGACAGAATGACGTTAGGTACATCATGTGACTGGTATATGATATAAAACAGAAGCTGCACGTTGTTAAGTGGCATTTAACAGCTAAAATGGCTAAAACACGTGAACTTAACACTGCAGAAAAAGAACTCATTCTGAAGGTCAAATGTGAAGGTTACACGCAGCAATCAATTGCCGAAAACCTGAAATGCTCCAGGGAACAGTTTCCAAAGTCCTATCTAAAAAGGCCAAAGCGGGGACCGTTTCCAATGCAACAAAATGGAAGGCCACGAGCCACATCTCACCGGGATGACCGGATGCTGGTTGCCATCGTCAAATACAGCATTTCTCCTCATCTGGTGACATCAACAATGCATGGAAAGCTACAGGAGTTGATGTCTCTGACCGAACAGTGCCAAATCGGTTGGCAGAGAAGGGTTCAGATCATCTAAAGCGAAGACCAAACCATACATGACCGAGAAGCAGAAACGAGAGAGACTACAATGGGCGAAACAGTATAAAGAATGGTTGGTTGGTTGGTTTATTAGAAACTTGGCGTCGACTACTAAGGTCATTTTGCGCCTTTTACACAAGTTATAACAGTACGCAGCCCGGGACAAACACAAACATCCATGCCCACGGTGGGATTCGAACCCACGACCAGGCGGACTCGAGTACTAGAAAGCCTACGCCCTAGTCCTCTCGGCCACCTGGCCGGCTATAAAGAATGGACTAACAATGAATGGAAGAGTGATGTTCACAGATGAATCAAGGGGTGCCTGGGGTATGGTGACAGCCACGGCGTTTTGTTTATAGACAACCGCACGAAAAGTTTCAACCGGACTGCCTTCGTTCTGTGACCAAATTTCCAAGAGGATTGATGGTGTGGGGAGGTGTCACCCATAAGGGCGTGGGGGAACTTGCCATTGTTACATGCAATGTCAATTCAGAAGCATACATCGATATCTTGGAAACGTTTATGTTAAAGACTGCAGAGGATCACTATGGCGACGAGGACTTCATTCTTCAAGATAACAACGCACCTTGACATCGGTCCCGACAAGTGAGAGTTTAGTTACAGGAAAAAAAAGTAAAACGTTTACCCTGGCCAGATATCAATCCAATAGAGAATGTTTATGCAATCTTAAAGAAAAAGGTCGCTATGGAAAAACCAGCAAACTTGGAGGAGCTGAAGACAGCTATCAAGAAATGTTGGACAGAAATTGATCCCCATCAACGCGAAAAGTTATGTTTATCAATGCCCAAGAGATTGCAAGCAGTGATCAGGGCCAAAGGAGGCCCTACCCAATATTAATGGTTGATATTCCATACTTTTTTTCCAATGGTTTGGACTATTCCATACTTTTTTCCAAGAGTCCTTTTGTTCAATGAATTGTAATTAATTTCCGGAACGGCCGAACCAGCTTAGATTAAATACATAACTGTACAAACACTTGACAGATGTGTAAATAAAAGATCATTGATCTTCTCTGAACGGTTATCTCATAATAATTCCAAAAGCGCGACGCCAGGTGACAATGAATGAATTATTCCATATTTTTTGCCAGGGGTTGTATATGCAGCATGTTCTCGAGTGGGTACACCGAAAAGTTTGTAAATTTATGATCCTAATGGCCTGACAAAAAATAGTGTATCCAAAGGCATTCGAGTAACACATTCTATATCAAAATAATGGATCTTTATGCATAACTAACGTTTATTAATATTTTGTAAATAACTGCCAGTTACAATATTTGAATAATTTTATATTTAATATATTCTCTTATTATATAATCTTTTAATTTTCCTATAACAATTTTGCTGATTTTTGTGAAATTTTGTATGTAATCGTATTATTGCTACTATTTAAGAACATGTTTTTTTTTTCATCGACCCATAGCGGAGGAAGCTGCGGGTAACCAGCTAGTATTTGTGTAAAATCTCGCGGGTCGCATGAAATCTGCTAGGAAGCCGAAAAGAAACCGGAAGCGGATCGCGGTTCGGAGGTTGCCGACCCTTGGTTTAGGTGGTGTTGACCAGGCATTTTAATAAAGCAGAGTGAAAAATTGTCGTCCGTTCCCGCCCGTATACACCAGACTTTAGAGAAAGAAAGATTAAGAGAAAATCAATAAGTTAAAAGAGAAAAATGCACTTCTGTTGTGCACAAAGATGCACTGAAGAAATATACAAGCAAAACATGAACATGGCAAAGAGCATTAAACAAACAGCACAGATCCAACGTCCCTGACAACGAAGTTGAGAACTGGTGGTAAGGAAAAAGTAGAGATATTTTTTCAATGCTTACGAGACCAATTGAACAGGCTTGTGTTACCTTTGCAGGCTGTGGGTAATGATATCTACAGAGGTTGAGTCAAAAGTAGTGGCCGATCACCGCGCAAACTTTTAAATGGGCACCAGACAGGAATCAAACCACACTCGATTGTGATGTCCCGATGTCCACCGCTAGTCCACGGGTGGTGCTGCCTGGGTTGGCTTCCACTTGTTGCCGTAGGGCTGCGTCATCCACTTCTTTGGGTCTTCCGCTCCTTGGCGCATCTTCCAGGCCCTTGTCTCCAGACGAAAAGCGGGAGAACCACCGTCGTGCTGTCCGTTCACTGGTCACACCCTGACCATCCACCCTGTAAAATTTCGGCGGTTGCTGCTCGCGTACTGGTCCCCTTTTTCCAATAGTGACGAAGGATCCCGCGTATTACCAATTTTTTTGCCATATTTTTACACTGGCTGACGCAGGTGGCACAATGTCTATGGCATTCAAATTCCTATGACGTTTCTTCCTACTCTTTTCTCTTAATAAACTGCGATATACCCTTATGGTAAATGGTCTTCGCCCAGAATTCGTCAAACTCTACCCCCCCCCCCTCTTGTGTCGGCCACTACTTTTGACTCAACCTCTGTATGTCTGGAGTTGAATAGATATCATTTGGGCAGCAACAAAAAAAGGCTGATGATGTTGCTGGTGCATCATGGAGGTTACAGAAGGTCATTCACACTTTATGGAAACGATATTAAAATCACTTTTACGTGCATGAAAATTTATATGCGTGAACGGAAATTAGGGGTAAGAAACATCTAGTGTATAAGCACGTATTGGTGGGATTAATATTTTGTTTTCAGGTAACTTGGCCACCGAAAGTGGATCGTTGGTTAGAAGGGTACGTCACCGCCCTTTCCGAGGAGAATTACTCGTACAGTCAAATAGTACAACGTTGTAAATAACGTTGTAGGGAAAGTGGTCTTGCCATTTCTAAGAAAGGGGTCTTCTATATACTCAATTCCCGTTGTAAAGCTCGATCCGCAGAAAGAATGGGTCAACTGCCGGGTCCGAAAGAGCATTCCAAGAAAGTGAGGACCGCGGACGTCATTTGAAGAGTAGGAAAACTGGTCTCCGTCGAAAATCCCCCAACACAAAAAAGTACTTCTTCGGAAGTACGAATATTGCCCGCAACAGTAAACAAAATTATCAATAGTGATTTGAATCTTCGTAAAGTCCACAAGCCGAAATAAAGGTGAACTGTCGAAAGCTTAACAAGAAATTCCTAGCCGGCCACTGGTGGAAAAAGATGGTTACGTTGGATGAAGCATGGCTCTACATAAGTCGCCCCAATGGATATCTGCGCTTTCGTGATGTTCAAGAGAGCCCTCGAGAAGCCACGGTACAGTACTTTGACTGACCTTTGGAAAGCTGCGCAAGAAGAATGGGACAATTTGGACCTCGTAGACCTCCGAAAGAGCATTGATCCTGGATATACCGGTGTCGGGCTATTGTCAAGAACCAGGGGAATCAAAACATGACGGGAAAAATAAATATCAATTGTTAGACTAAAACTCAAAAAATAAAATCGTTTCCACATTGTGTGAATGACCTTCTGTAGAAGGGAAAATTTTAAAGTTCCTTTTAAATCTCCAAATCATTTTTCTTAATCCTGTTCTTCATAAAATGCAAAAAATTTGTTTTAGTAGGTGTTTTTTTTTAGCAGTTTATGTTGTGGGTTGTCGGAAATCAAGTCACAGTGTATTCATACTCAGGGTGAGAAGGCCGACCAATCGTAGTCCGGGAGAACTTAGCTTGAAGCCTGGTTTCCATTTAGCGTGGATTTGGCGTCTCGTCATGTGCGGCGTCCTTTTTGCAATCGTCGCCTGTGAGACGCGCCCTGATTAGCACGCGAGCGCGGTCGTTTTCCATTTAGCGGCTTTCAACCGTTATCCTGAATCTGGTCTGATCTCATTGGTCGAGTCACTGCAAACAATTGTCGCTCTCTCAAGGTGATGGAAAAAGAGGATATCAATAACTCCGATCACGTTCAAGCTTTGAATTTATTACTATATCATTTCTACTTAATAAATAAATGATTCACCAAATTTTTATAACCTGTTTATTCATAAATTCACGAGGGAAAAGTCGCGAGAATCCGTGTCGGTGAACAGCAGCTACGGCAGCCATGATTCTCCATCTGAATCAGCGAAGACAACTACCCAGAATCCATAGCGAATAAGACTGCACCTGATTAACAGCTAGAGTAGCCATGCCAGATCTTGAAAAGATGCGTGACCGCCATCGGACCTACGCCGAACAGACGCAGACGCTTAACAGATGCTAATTAGAAAACGAGTGCGTTTTTCAAAAATTCCAAAACAAGACGCTAACGCCTAACAAACGCCAAATCGACGCTCAATGGAAACCAGGCTTAAGCCGGAGTATACTACTTACAACTTATCTTTCCAGAAATCCTAGCGCGTGGGCCATTCACAGATGACGCCAGAAGTCAATGTTCAATCCATTATTGATGATCAATATTTATTTAATTATAATAAGAAATGGAATTTAGATAAGGATTTTAGATTTAACATGAAAACAGTGTCCAGCATATCTAAAATATCTTATGCATCCTAGCAGCATAACGATTTTGAAAAATAACAAATGATTCATAACGTATGTCATTTATATTATTTATTCACTGTCATTCATTATGTTCTTCACGGTATTTGCTTCGCACAGCCTCGTTGATCTAGTTGCTATAAATTATTTTCGCCCAATTCTATATGCATCCAAATACCTCTACGTTCTTCGTTTCGCTTTCCTGAAGGAGTTGCAAATAATCTGCTTTTAACTGCTCCTCGGCCTTCGACAGCACAATATCCTGTCATTGTATGTTAGGAAAGGGAAAAAAAACACGTTCAAAAAGTGAAAACTTCATCACAAGCTAGCTTGAGGCTTGCATGAGTTTCCTCTTCTTGCAGAACAATGGTGACGGAAAATCAAGTGACTTGGCTGAACCAGTCATTACTCTGCTTTGGAGAAAATTTAATTTTCATATGGTTTTTGTAATGTAGTAATGTCCTTTAGAGAAGTTATAGATAATGTTTATCTAAATATATCAGGAAATTATAAAGATCTCAACTGACTGTGTGAGAGGGCAATCCTTGCTGCTAAAACGGATACGGTCCAATAAACCACATTCAGGACATGATTCCACGGCCTCTGACTGAATACAACTCTACTGAAACGGGTGTAGTTACTATCATTAAAATTTGCACTTATCGTGACAAACGAAGCGTGTTTAATTTTTGCGTCGCCAGGTTTCGCCGGTGCACAAGATTTTGGATTTACCCACTTTCCAAAGGTAGAGTCTGTAGAATTCCGGCTTTTAGTGACAACTCGCCGTTGAACCATGGAAATAAGTTTATTTGAAATAATTTTTTCTTATGTTTCTATAATAACTATCCTTTTAAACCGAAATAAAGAAAATAAGGACTATCTTTAAACTGCTGCTGTGACGTTGTTTGTTTGTCTCTACTTTCCTGCCACCTACCGGATATTTCTACAACTCATTTTTAACGGATCTGCAGAATTACAACACTGTGGGGCGAAATTTGGAATTTTAATTACAATTTTGCGGTTTTCATTTGACTCACCCTCGTATGTTCGACTTCTTCATGACAACGCAGGTCCACATTTGGCCAACGTCGTCCAAGCAAAACTGGTACGTTTCGGTTGGGAGGTTCTGGACCACCCAGTCTACTGTCCGGACTTATCGCCCTCAGATTACCACCTCTTTGGTCACATTAAGAGATTTCTGGGTGGTCAAAGGTTTGAGACTGACGAGAAACTCAAATCTGCCGTGCACCATTCGCCGACGAAGTTCTATGAGCGGTATTCTGAAACTGGTGCAGCGTTGGGATAAATGCCTAAATCGTCAGGTGCTTGTGTGAAAAAGTGGATAAAGACGTGTTGTTTCAGCTGCACTTAGTATTTTTTACCTGTATGTTTTGCAATTTTCTTTGTATAAAATAAATTGTGTTACTTTCTGATATCTCCTCGTATTCAGGATTATTTTAACGGATTACTTCAGAAGTTAAGGTTTTCATTGTAAAAAATTATTACATGCTATTTTATATTTACAATTTCTTACTAATACGAAGTGTGTACGAAAAGTATCAGACCTTTATTTTTTCTGCCTAAACGAATGAACAGCGGGTTTTCTCCTTTGGTGACGAGGTGTAGGTGACCTTCATCCGCATGCGTGCAGTTGGTCACATCGTGAGTTACTGCCTGGCATCGTGAGAGTGAGTGAGTGTAGCACACGCCTGTCGGTTTTTTTCGATTGTCTCGAAAGGACAAACCATCAACAAAGACTACTATCTGACGATTCTTCGTTGCCTTCGTGGTGCTATACGACGGAAACGACCCGACCTTTGGGCAAAAGGAACTTGTTCACTCCATCACGACAACACACCCGCCCATTCATCGCATCTGATTCAGAAGTTCCTGGCCAAACACAGCACTCCTTTGGCCCGTCAGCCTCCTTACTCTCCTGACATGGCTCCATGCGACTTTTGGTTGCTCGCTCAAGCTCAAAACGCCGCTGAAAGGAACCCGATTTCAGTCACGAGAAGACATTGTGAAGAAAACGATGGCGGAGCTGTCCGCCATTCCCAAACAGGACTTCCAAAGATGCTTCCAACAATTGCGGGAGCGTTGGGAGAAGTGTGTGCAGTCCTAATTGTTTAAATCCTACAGGTGAATAACTTTAGTTTTCCCGACCAAAGGTCCGATAATTTTTGTACACACTTCGTGTATGATAAATTTTTCGCTTCCAGGGAGGTCTGAAGCGTACATTTTATAAAGTGAATCCTAAATAAATTACGTCCAAATAGCATATAACTTCATGAAGAAATAAAAAAAACACCTCCTATCTACAGATAAAGAATTTAATGCATAGTTCACCTTGTGGGCATCATTCAGCGAAATACAAGAATACAGATGCAACAGGTTCAATTTTTATACGAAATTTTAAGGAGTATGGTAAAGTTTTGGCCTACAGAAACTCCAATTCATTGCAGTTTCTGCTGGGCAATTCGAAAGACAAGATGTTACAATCCAGAATTTATGAAATCTCTTGTAAAATTTGTAATAAGTTCTACCGGTGCAATCAAAAAGGGATGCTGAAACTCGGTGGAAAGAACATATGGCACACACAAAATATGGACGCTTGGACAAGTTGGCAACAGCCAAGTATCTCCTGGAGGCTGGACACAGCTCAAAAAGAAGACTTACATGCCAAATCTATAATATTACCTAATGTATAAGTACGAAACTCTTGAAATAAAGAAGAAAAACCCGTGATTATTTCTCAAATAGAACTATGGTCCCCTCGGCGATTCAAAATTGCTTCAGCTTATTAAAAAAAACGATATTAACTTGATTATTTTTAATTTAATTTTACTCTGTAGGCTCTCAAGCTCCATCCTGATTGGCTTCTATAGTTTTGTTACTTTAGTGGGTTTTTTTTTACCATTGGCACTTCCGTTGTCTGTCCACATTGGCGTAAACTGTATATAAATTTAACCTGTTTGATCTGTGTTCCTTGTATCTCGATGAATAATGGCTACAAGGTGACCAAAATGCTTAAATGGTGCATTGAATTCTTTATATGTGAAGAGATGTTTTTTCTTTCTTCATTACAATTATCCATAGTTTCTAAGAAGTAGGTTCCCCTATAGAATACTCTATAGTCATTCTATAGATTGTTTTATGTTTGGTTTTGATCTACATCACCTAGTTAAAAAACCTCTGAGTTACGTCTAAAAGTAGCTCAAATAGCAAAACTTACCTAGATAATTACCATAAAATAAATAATATCTCTTTTGCAATGTAAATCAAGATAAGCACTCACTTTAATTTATCCAATTTATAATGAAAATACTTTACTTCAATTTTAAATATAATCCTCCTTTAATTTTCACATGAGACGAGCAGATGCAAATGTGTAGAACAGTTATTGAAGGATTTGATAAAAATTGAGTGTACATAAGCCTCAGATTTTCAGTCATTAAACACACCAAATATCCTATCCGGTTTTGTAACAATATGTTGCATTATTTGATAAATTACCTCACGTATTTCTCTGACTAAGTGAATGTGTCCACAAGAGTTTCATTGTTGCTCTTTGGAAATGGACATAATAAAAAAAAAATATCAGCAAAGATTATATAGTATTTTTCAAAAATTGCATGTATTTTGGATGCTAGCCACTAAGCTTCTCATATTTTGCATCAATCTGTAACTGTTAAAGGCAATGCCACGAGGTAACGAATTTATATGTAAGGTCAAATATGATCGTATTTTCATGAATAAAACGACATCTATTGTTACAAATTTCACATTTAACGTATTTGTAAAACTTATAATTAACAGCGATTGCTTAACTGAGGATGATATGCAATTTATTTTTGCTATCTATACGCTTCAATAGAATGTAGTACTTTATATTGGTGGCGCACTCTGGTGATGAAATGAAAAACAACTGACGTGTACCGATGCCAGCCTCCTCAGCGCGAATTGGGCAGGCCTGTACAAAATACAGGGTGATTACAAAATAAATTCACACTTTTAAAGATTTATTACATCAAAGCTATTCAGAATATAGACACACCACATACGGA
>JAHWFO010001990.1:490462-514648 GCA_023313115.1 Rhysida immarginata
TACTACGTCCATTTGATGTATTTTTAATTTAAACTTCACTGCCTGTGCCATAAGTGTGCGTATCGTGTTTGCGCGTGCTACGGGCGCGAAAGTTTCTACATAATCTGTTCCATATTTATGGGCAAACCCTTGCGCTACCAGTCTAACTTTCCTCCTTTCTAACTTTCCTTCAGAGTCGAATTTATTTCTCAGGATGAGTTTCGATCCTATTACATTTTTGTTCTTCGGACGCGGTACAATTTCCCATGTCTCTGATTCGGCTAGTGATAGATATTCTGAACAAATGGCTTCTCTCCATTCTTGTGCATCTGGACCTTTTATGGCTTCGAGATCTACGAATGTGCTTTATCATACACGCCGTTTCTTCCGGTTCTACGGGAACTATATGATATTGCTTTTGAGGTCGTCCGCGCTCACCAGTTTTCACAATTTTTGGACGTCCACGGCCTCTTTTAAGTTGTGCAGGAAGATTTTCTACATTTCTACCTACTGCATGCATGTCCATGTCCACATGTACTGGATTATTAGACGATACTAATTCTTGTTCCAGAATCACTTCTATGGTACCTCCATTTTCAAGATCGATGTTTGCGTTTTCCGATGTCGGCGTCGGAACGTCATCCAAAAACTCTTCGTAATCGTCTCGTGATTCATACTCATTTATGAATCTAACATCACGACTTATTCTCATTTTTTCTCTTTGGGATCCCATAGCCTATAAGCTTCAGAAGTGTCTGAGTATCCAACGAAAATGCATTGGTTTGAGCGAGGTTCAAATTTTCCTTTATCCGGGATTTTATTCAGCACAAAAGCTTTAGATCCAAATTTTTGAAAATAAGATATGATTGCTTTTCTTCCGGTCCATAACTGGTGCGGTGTCTCATCATTAAGAATTCGTGACGGACACCTATTTCGCACATGATTCGCCATTGCAATTGCTTCAGCCCAAAAGACAGGTGATAAACTTGCTTGTATAAGGCAGCATCGTGCCATTTCGACTAATGTTCTGTTGCGGCGTTCGGCTACACCATTTTGCTGTGGGGTATACGGTGCTGTTAATCTTCTTTGTATCCCCTTTTCCTTTAAGTACTTGTCAAACTCTATGCAATATTCAAGACCGTTATCCGTTTGCAGGTATTTTATTCTTTTCCCTGTTTGATTTTCTATCTTTTCTTTGAATTCTTTAAAAACTGTTACAGCTTCATTTATTTGCTTCAGAAAATAAACTTCTCCCCATCTTGAATGATCATCAATGAACGTGATAAAGTACTTGGCTTTACCTAATGAATCTGTTCTCATGGGACCGCAGATGTCGGAATGTATTATGTCTAGTATCTGTGGACTCCTGTGATGTGTGGTGGAAAATATTTTTCTAGTTTGTTTTCCCTTGATACATGTCATACAATCTATTGGATTGTCGTTGAGGTTTATTTTCGAGCCAAGCATTTTCCCTTTACGTATTGCTCCTTTCAAATCTTTCAAATTCAGATGTCCACAGCGTTCATGCCATTCCATCAATTGGTTGACGCTTGCCGTAGTTGCATGGGGTTTGATTTCCTTTACAAAATATAAAGTACCTTTACGCTTCACTTCTATGGTGATTTCACCTTTCTCATTTGTCACGTAAGCTTTATCTTCAGTGAACGTTACTACATGCCCCCTCTGGGTTATTTTACTAACAGATATTAATAAATAAAGGAAAAAAAATGATTGGTAAAGGTAAAAAAAAAAAACATCCCGTTAGGATTGGTTAATGATATCATGTTGGTTATGCGATGTTTAGTATTTAATAATGTCTTCATGTTTAACGGTCTGTTTTACCGCATGTCAAGCGGCACACCGTTGGGCAGTAGTATTAGTCCCTTTTTAGCCAACCTATTTATCAGGAAATTAGAAAACGTCGCAATCAGTACTTTCAACTATTTTCCATCCATATGGCATAGATACGTCGACGACGTCTTTTGTATTTTTGACTCTTATAAAGAAGATATTAATGAATTCCTTGCAGCCCTAAATGGACTAAATCCATATATTAAATTTACTATGGAAATAGAACAAAACAATGCTCTCCCGTTTCTAGATCTTAAGATCGTGAGAGTAGGAAACGGCCTACAATTTGAAGTCTACAGAAAGCCAAACTTTGTCCCTGCCTACATTACAAAAGAATCTAACCATTGTATGGCACACAAACTAGCGGTGTTTCATCACCAAATTAGACGCGCTCTACTTTTACCGCTAAAGAATGAGGCTAGAGAAAAGGAATTCAATTTTATCCGAGCCTCTGCCAAGTTTAACGGTTTTAATTATGACGTAGTCGATAAATTAACGTCAAAATCAACTCCCACTTAAAATTAGACAGGATCACTACCCTTGGACAAAAATGCAAGAAAGATTTTAAAAATTCCTTAGTCCTACCATTTAATGTAAATTTAAACAAGGGTTTTAGAAAAATCTGCAAGGATTTCAATTACAAAATGGTTTATAAAAGCGAAAATACCATAAAAAGCTATTTGAGTTCTATAAAGGACAAAATCCCCATAGAACTCGGGGGTTTACAAATTGACATGTGCGTCATGTGATCATTTTTATCTTGGATCCTCGAAACGTGATGTTAAAAACAGGCTAAAGGAACACCTAGCCTGCATTAGAAATGCTAATACATGTATAGGAGTATCAGCTTTCGCCGACCATGTACTAAACGAGAAACATGATTATGCAAATGAGTTATTTGAAGTGGTGCACAGTTGTTGTAATTATAAACTATTGTATCTTCTTGAATCTATTGAAAATGTAAAAAATAAAGCGACTAATAACCTATTAAGCAGGGATGAGGGCCCCATGCCAGTATCTCGATGGTTGCCTTTAACAAAATACTTGATTAAATCATGTAATTCTTGCAATAGACTACCCCCCCCCCCCTCGCAGGTGTGATCGCTTTATTTTATTTTGTTCAATTTGGTGTTTGTTTCTTATTTCGTGTATTACATAGGCGGTTTCTTTTTTCTTTTTTTTTGTGTATTATTTATTATCGCTGTTATAATGTATTGGTTAAAGCTCTATGAACTTCGATGTTTTTTATTTTTTATCAGCATTTATTGGTAAGTTGACGACTTTTGTAAAGGTCAGGGAATACAGACTCGCTTTGCTCTGATTGGCTATTTGGTACTAGCGAGATGTTATATCTCTTTCCTCCGTTGTTCGATTGGTTGAGTTCACTTGATTGCGAAAGTCAAGCAGACATTAGTGATACTGATTTCGAAGAATTCGAAGCATGGGAAAACTTAAAAAAATGGGTTGAAATTCAATAGTAAATTTTCTGAGTTTGTTGGTAGTGACAGCATTGCCAGCGGAAGTATTAACGGAAATTTGGAGGGCACGGCAGTGCCCTCGCCAAGTCGAGCAAGCACGGCCGTAACATCCTTTTCAGGAAGAAACTCGGCGTACTTTTGACGCTACATAACTTTGTGCCAGAGTTGCATAGAATCCTGAAACTTTTTATATGTAGAGTACTTTGCAAATGAAACTGAATTTTCAAATATTACCTTTCTATCTTTTCTAGTTCATAAGATACAAGAACTCAAAGTTTCTTTATTTAGACACTGACTCACTGACCGATCATCAAAAATCTGAGGCACTTCCCGCAGTCCTAAAAACTTGAAATTTAGCATAAAGATAGTGTTTAGGGTACAATGAAAGGAAAAATTAAAAAAATTCAGAATATTAAAGTGTTAATGGTTAAAGGTCACTGCCAAACATCAATTATCCTGCAACGGAATGGCGATTATGCAATTGGTGACGACATTGCTTGCAAGCGTGGAGCAATTGATCTCGACATTGTTGGCCAATTGTTAAGAGTGAGAAACAATAGCAACTCCGAAATAAGAATTTCGTTGGAAACGTTTGTTAATCTGGAGGCATGGCATTTATTAAAACCAGATTAATGTGAAAATATTTTCAATTTCGGTTAAATCAACAATATTTATTTTACTTATTAAATGATGCTTATATACGTTAATTAGGTTCTGGTATTTTTATAAAATGAATTGCGTAAATCGAAAAGAAAAAATTACAGCTGAACAATACTTTCAAATGCTTAATAAATAAAGATGAGCTATGAGGCGATTTGACTACAATATTTAGTCGATTGTAAAAGACGGAACAATTTTGAAAAAGAAAAAAAAAACGAAAAATGACATCAATTGCATGGCGCAAAATTATAATCCTTCAAACATGGTTCCTTATCATAAGTCCTTCTGAGTGGATACGGAGTGATTTAGTGGAACACATTAGGGAAGTCAACGGGATACGGCTAACAAAAATATCATACGGCCAAGTCTCAATTTCTCGTTTCATAGCTAATAAGTTTAAAGCTACGTCGGACTTCATTACATCACTGACGAGCCACTTAGTAAGGTCGAACATTACTTTTGAAGACGTGAATACCAATCTCGAAGTGCTCAACAATTTAATTTGATATCATGGGTTAAATATGCCCCAAATTGTCACGAGAGCCATACATAACAAGAATCTTTCGCCTACTCTTAATCAACGGGTCTTGTCATGTCAAACTCACTAACAGTACAGTTACTGTTTGCGAAAAAAGAACACAAGATAGGTTATACTGAATGTCAGTTTGGATTTGCGCATCAAATTACTGAAGCACTTACCGCAACAGATACCGTAGTCAACAGCTGCAAAAAAGCATTATCATCTATTAATCACTATGCTATTGTGCGCAAAAAAGACTGAGGTATGATTAACGATTACAGTACTGCAATGTTGCTCGCATGGAGTTGTAACAAATATCCAGTTCGTGGGAGAAAAAAACAGCTATCCTGAATTATTATGTAACAACATACACCACAAAAAGCGAAAAACAAACGCAACTGATATAAATTCTACTAAGAGTTTAAGAAGTCGTTTATACAACATCGGACTAAGGGTACTGTCGAACTGGCCGTGTGGAGCTTTGGAGGCAAGTGACATTTTGCTTAGAATTCCAAGGTACGGGACTGATCCTTAAAAGTCGAAGACTGTAAGAAGTATCTGAAAAGAAGAGATTGACCATATCTCAAATCATTATTTCTACGGGGTCGAGTCACAGTTTTATGACCACTCCCTACGTTTGTCTTCGGGGTCGCACAGACGAGGAACTATGTCACGTGTTGGGAATTGGTTAGGTGACTATATAAGGTAAGTTTCCATTATGTTAAAAATATATCAGTCATTGCTGCAATCGGTAAGAAACGTAATTTATCAGATCTGGAAAAATAGGATGATAATCGGCTTTCGGGACAAGGGTGGCATTATTTCGGAACCGCGCAGTTTGTGAACTATTCTCGTAATGTTGTAGTTAAGGACAATCGTGATAAAAATAGGAGCAAGTGTGATATTGAGAAGGAACATTGATGTGAGTTTGGGCATATCAATTGGTTTTATCCTGGAATTGGATCCTGAGGATAAGAAAAAAAGTTGAAACGAGAATAGTAATACAAATCCAAGTAAGTAAATTGCAAGAAACTATGAAAAACAATAAACTGTATAAAATAAATGAAGAAACCACTATTTCACCAATATTATTTAATGTCCGTAGGCGCATCTTGACGACAACGTCGTCGTCTTCAGCCAAAAACTAGATAAAGAAGAAGAAAACGTCGTCGTCGAAATGCGCATTCGGACATCAAATAATGCTGTGGAAACAGGGGTTTCTTTATTTATTTTATACAGAGAGTAATACAATTCGTTAACGGACTTTCTCATAAACTCGCTTCAGTTAGGAGTAAATTTGAAATAATTAATAGGGTATATGTTCAGCGCGAACAATGCCCTCTATGTCTGGCGTTTGCTATAACATAAAAGTCAAGGCCTTAGTGTGAACAGCGCACTTATAGACATCGGCTCTTAGGTATTCTCGTGTGTGATCAAGCTTACTTAGCATTATCAGAGTAAAACGCCTGAGCAGTTTGCATCTAAATAATATTGATTCTTACAGTAGTGCCAAAGTTCAAGAGTCCGCCATAACGAAGATAATCGACCCAAATGTACGTGCCGCACAGATTTGGTAAAAATAAATCATTCGAAGCCACCGAGAAGGGCTAATAAGGACAGTGAGTGAGCTATGCGAAAACCGGGGGCTGATATCAAAAAAAGGATGTCAGGAAATGGAGGACCACTTACAAAAAGAAGTGAAATCCCATCAAAAACATTTCATGTAAAAAATGTAGCCAAGTCTCGCGATTCGTTAGCCGTAAAAAGTTGTGAGATCTCAGATAGGGCCAAGTCTAGTGCTCATATTAACTCTGACACTTTCATATACAAACCACTCCAAATCATTATATCTTTAGTTAAAGAACATTTTGTGAATTGGCAATTACGCAGCCCAGTTCCCATATATTTAGGCAATCCTTTACTAATAAACATGAATATTAAAATGACAGCATCAGAAGTTGTTAGGTAAAAAATTAATATTCCTGATTACAGTAGTGCCAAAGCTTAAGAGGCTAGTGAAGCTTATGTAGCGCTATCAAGATTAACAAGTTTGAGCAGACTACATCTAATTAATATTGACGATTATAGTGTCAAAGCTCAAGAGTCAGCCACAACTGAATATAATCGGCTTAGATGCAGTACTACCTAGACTTGCCCAAAATAATTCATTCGAATGACAGGGATATCTTACAACTTTATAATGCTATGTAAAAAAAGTAAATTTATTTCCACGCAGTAAATACATATACGTTCAGTTCCCATATACATATTATTTTATGTAATAGTTTATTAATAAACGTGAATATTAAAATGTAAGCCACAGCCGTCACATTCTCGTGCTGCGTAATTGCCAAGTCACAAAATGTTCTTTAACTAAAGATATAATGATTTGGAGTGGTTTGTAAATGAAAGTGTCAGAGTTAATAAGAGCACTAGACTTGGCCCTACCTGAGATCTCACAACTTTTTACGGCTAACGAGTCGCGAGACTTGGCTACATTTTTTTACGTGAAATGTTTTTGATGGGATAAGTTTTTCCACTTAGATCTGTTTTCTTTTCACTTGCTATCTCAGCGACCTTTTCAGACAAAATCCTAACTATTGCTTTAAAGGAAGGGGAGGGGGAGAACTTCAGCCCAAAACAAAACAGTTTAAATAACAATAAAGAAATGTTTCTAAGCAAATGTGAAAACTTCATGAGAATGACCTCAAGGTCAGCAGAGAGCATAGTGCATTTTAAAAAGACAATGTGCTTTTTACTTCATGTATAAAATTAAATTTTTGATTCTTAATTTTTTGTTCAAGTGTATAAATATTTTTAAAGGCGTTTCATTTATTTTCAGGTTTGACTACTTTAATTTATGCTTTCATTACATTTAAATGTAATTATTTCATTTACCATAACCAACATTCAGATGTTTACATTTAACATATTTCATGTTTTTACATTTAAATAAGGGATGTTTCTTGTTATTATATACGTATGAATGGTTTTCTTTAGTGACTTTCTGTACTTGGGTTTATTTCTGGGTTTTTTCCCTATGTTTTTTTCTATCTGGGTTTTTTTCTGGGTTTTGTTTTTCATCTAGGTTTTTTAGCTCTGAGATGTGTGTCCGGATAAATGGCATTAAGTCAAGACCGTTCACCGTGGGTGTTGGACTCCGCCAAGGGTGCGTACTGTCGCCCATCTTGTTCATTATCTTTATGGACTGGATAGACAGGGGCAGCCGAGGCGATGAGCGTGTTTGTGTGGGCGACTGCCTGGTGGAGAGGTTGCTCTTTGCGGACGACCTTGTCCTGCTTGGGTCTTCTCGCACGAACCTTCAGCATGCACTAGACCGGTTTGCAGCCAAATGTGAAGAAGCTGGGATGAAGATCAGTGTGGCTAAAACCGAAGTTCTGGTTCTTTCAAGACAGCCTGCTCAGTGCGCTCTCCATGTTAGGGGAGCCTCATTGAGACAGGTGGAGAAGTTCAAGTATCTCGGGATTGCATTCACGAGTGATGGACGGCAGGAGAAAGAATTGGATGCTCGGATCGGTGCAGCAAGCTGTGTCAGACGTGAACTGTGGCGATCCGTGGTAACGAAACGAGAGCTGGGTAACAAAGCCAAGCTCTCCGTCTTCAAATCTATCTTTGTCCCCATTCTCACCTATGGTCATGAGGCTTGGGTAATGACCGAAAGAGTGCGATCGCGGGTACAAGCGGCCGAAATGAGATTCCTGAGAGGTGTGGCAGGTGTTACCCTACTAGATAGAGTGTACAGCAGCACAATAAGGGAATCTTTAGGTGTTGAGCCGCTACTTCTCCGCATTGAGAGATCTCAGTTGCGCTGGTATGGCCACGTGATACGGATGCCGCAAACTAGTCTTCCTCGGCAGTTGTTATTTTCCAAGCCGGTGGGTAAGAGACCAAGGGGTCGGCCTAGAACCAGGTGGCTAGACTACATGGAGAATCTGGGTTCGAGTCGCTTGGATATTACCAGGGAGGACATGCGCCTGATGGCGGAAGATCGCGATCGCTGGAGATCCTCCATAGGGCTGCTGCCCCCGCGACCCTAACGAATAAGCGGGTTTGAAAAGTAAGTAAGTAAGTATCTAGGTTTTTCTGAGTTTTTTCTTTTCTGAACAGATGTCGCTGGGATAGAAAAAAAAACCTAGATCTGGGTGGAAAAACTCTTGTCTGGCATCGCTGGTTAGTGGTAACTTCGTCTATTATTTGTCTGTGATTTAATCAAAGATGGCGTCGTCGAAGCCGAGATTGATGATAATGACGACAAAGAAGCTCAACAGGAAGCCATAACAACATTGTCGGACATTAAAATCTCTGTAAAAACACTGCAAAAACATTTATTTTCTATGAAAAATCCCCTAGATAAATTATTTTCAAATCATTATTTTCTCAAATTTTCTGGTCTGGTTTTTACGAAGTTCGGATTTTACGAATTCCCCCTGAGATTCGTAAAAACGAGAATTCACTGTATAAAGAAAACTTATAAAACTTAATAATGATTACCAATACTTCTTTCAATATAATTATATGATAAATGAAATTAATGCAATGAAACTAATTTCATTAAATTAGAATAACCAAATGACGGATTTAAAAAAAAACAAATGTTGGATTTAACTTAAAAAATGACGGATTTTCATACATACTTAATCCCCTGTTTCACCTCCTTAGGAGATGGATTTCGCAATATCTATTTTTAGCGAGTCTCTACATTATAAAAAAATCTAAGTGGGCACCACGGGATTCCATTGTATGAAACTGCATTGAATGTTTTTTTGGGGGAAATATTTCTCATTATTATTCTTGAGACATGAATTTCCGCCTCTCTCTTTGTTGGCTAAAAACTCCAAATGTTGAAACAAACTTTGGCAGTCGTTTTTAAAATTCAAATGAAGTCAAAATATAGATCAACTCTGACGTCAAAAAATGCTTCATGCAATCTAAACTCTATAGACATGAAAGAAAATCTGTTGTGGAAACCACAAAAACACATTTTTGGCTCAACCGATTGCATTCAAAATGGGAGGTGCACAAATAGATGTAGCAACAGTCCTAGATATAAAATTTCAACATTTTAGGGCTAACCATTTTTGAGAAATGCGAGATACACACACACACACACACACAATAAGATAGAGATAGAGAGAGAGAGAGACAGAGAGTGAGTCCGTTACCCTATCTGAAGCCTCAGGAGACACACTCCAAAGGGGTCCAATCTGCCACATAATCTGCCAGCCAGTGCCCTGTGAGCAGTCAACATTGTAAAGATTATTTACATTCAAGCTTTCTTACATTGAAACTTTTGGAAAACATCCCCCTCTCCCGCCTGGGCAGTCATGCTAGTGTTGACACCTGAGTAGAAAAGCCTTCACTTCCTACTCAGTGTTGACACAAAACCCGGGCGTTTTGTAGAGGCAATTCAGTCGATATCGTTTGGCTTCCTCCACCAATTCGGATTCTTTCCCTTGCATAGAGAATATGTTTCATGTGTCGATTGAGAGTACCCGATCCCGTTGTCGCTTTACCTGCTTCTCCTCCAGAGTAATGGCATGCGCTAACCCCGACGGTTTCCCCAAGGGCATAGCTAGTGCATTGGTGTAGTTTCTCGGAGTCATTGTCCCGAGATAACAGCCAGGAGACTGTCGACTATTTTTCAAACAGGAGCCTCTGCCTAACTCTCGAACGCGGAAACTTTAACATGCACCACACCAGAAACAGTACTAATTTTCTCATCTGTCAACACCATGAGATACAGGTATTGGACATTGAAACTGAAACACCTGGTAGAAATCCAAAATCTTTATTTAATAAGGTGTTGGGGCACCGTGGGCAGCCAGCACAGCAGTAACACGTCTTGGGAAGGATCGGTAGAGGTCCTGCACAGTTTGCACCCCAAACCATTACTGATCCACCCATTACTGATCCACCTCCGTGTTTGACTGTGGGTGCCAAGCAGTCTGGGTTGTAGGCATCAGAGGGGCTCCTCCAGACGAATACCCTCCCTGTTGTTTGGAAGACAGTGTAGCTGGACTCGTCCGAGAATATGACGCGTTTGAGGTCATCCAACGTCCAGGTTTTATGCGTCCGGCACCACTGAACCCGCTTGGAGGCATTTGTACTACTGATGAAAGGCTTCGGTATAGCAACCCTGCCATGGATGTTGGATTTATGCAGGTAACGACGGATTGTCTTCGTGCACACAGGTTCCTGGAGGTGTGTATTCATTTCTGCGGTGATTTCTGCTGCGGTGGTTTTCCGCTTTCGTGCAACAATCCTGGTCAATGTCCTGACGTCTCTTTCTGACAACTTCCGTTTTCCCCTGCAGTTGCTCCTCCTGGACGTGGTTCGTCCTTCCTGTTCATATGCACACATCACCCTGGATACTATAGCACGTGAGACATCACAAAGTGTGGCAGTTTTGGACACAGATGCACCTGCTAGACGCGCCCCAACAATCTGCCCTCTTTTGAAGTCGGATATGTCTCCCATTATAGCGTTCTGCACAGACAATTTGAAGCTTACTATCGAACTTTTCTACTGGAGTGACTACCAAGACCTCTGACACGTGATTCATTGATATGCATACGATTAATTACCTAGCAGAAGGTTCTATTCAGCCCTGGGGGTATCCAGTGCTATTTGCGAAGGTGTTTCAGTTTCAATGTCCAATACCTGTAGGTTATATCTCACTTCTCACTAATATACAGAGTAGTCAAAAATCTGTATGCCCCTTCTATCTTGAATACGAATGTAGTTATGCAAATTACAATAGGAAGTTAAAAGTGCTCTTTCTCATGGTGGCACTTCTAGTGTTGTTAACATGCAAATTAGGACAAACGCAAATCGTATCTACTAAACTCTAGGAGATACTGTCATATCGCCAAAGGATGAAAAAACAAAAACGGGCGATATGACAGGAAAAATGAAGTCGGAGCACGCGAGCAAAAAAAGCGGCGATGAAGCCCCGGCCTCCCCGACAAAGTAGAATCTCCCTTAAAGTTGCGAAGCCACGAGCCGGTAACCGATTGGTGATGCATAATTGCATAGCCAATCAGGTTAATTAAAGGCTCTCATAAATACGAGGGGAAGAAAACGAGAGTTAGAGAGAGTTCGCCCAGTCGACCGGAACGGAACAAAAGACTCCATGCCAGAGAACCCACGACGACGGAGCCGAACGATTCAAAGAAAAATAGTTTTCGTGCCCGAGGAAGAAAAGGTTCCAGACGTGAGTCTAGTAGATTAAGGTGTTACAATTTCTTTAATACGGTGGATTCTCTCTCAGACAGGCGCTGTTCAAAGAAAGCCCGACGCCTGAATGGACGTTTCGTAGACAGGAGCTCTTCGGCGGAACGAGGGACCGCGACGAGTGTTCGCAAGTCCGTTAACCGGAGATTCTCAGAGGGAGCGATTGCATATAGATCGAATCAATCGGATCGAAACCCTCCAGGTTCATCGGGACCCAAGAAACGCATTAAGGCAAGGTCAAAGACTTTTTACAATTTGAACTTTAAAAATATCCATGATCGAGATCGAATGATAGCAGGAGGCTGTCGTCCGCCAGTCGCCAAGTCACACCAGCCCGATTCCAACAGAAGCAAGGATCACGTCGCCGAGTGCTCGCCAGCCGCCAGAGTAGCGGAACGAATATCCGAAGAGGGACCGATTGAGGAGCGGAATTCAGGGATACAAGATTGCCCTACCTCATCGCCCTGTCTAACTAACTCCGAAGCAGAGGATCAAGGCCAGAGGGGCTCTTCAATAAAATTGGAAATAGAGTCCGAGGCCTCTACCACCAGCCATCGTTATCAGCCCAGCCCAGGTGTCGACGGGCACGACGCCACCCAAGCCAATCCGAAGGGTCGTCGACTTCGCAAGCGCGCGCCTGCAAAGCAAAGTGAGATCTCACGCGGCAGGCCGCGCTTGGCTTCCGACCTGTTCCTGTTGGCTCAGGTCCCTTCGTCGATTCACTGTGTTCGGTCGCAGTTCTCGTGTTCAACGGTTGCCGTATCACCTAGCCAGACGCCATTCAGCGACGAAGGACCACTAGATTGAAAACTCTGCAACATCCATTCAAATAACTTCCTTTTAATTCATTGAAAGTGATTTGTATAATGTGTTTGAATCAAAGTATCCATTGAATATTATATAATTTAAATTTATTCAATTCGTTACCTCTTTCCATTTCCTGCCACGGCCTCCAACCTCTAGGTAGCGTTAATTTTGCTTAATTAAGATTAAAGGTCAAGTAAATTTTTGGCATGTGACAGATACACAAAAAAATTACAAACTTGTTCAGCATCAAATAAGCAAAAAAAAAAATTTCAAAATTAATGAACGGATCACCCAAAAACATCATTACAATCTCTGCAATTAGAAAATCTGCTATTGTATTGTTTGTTGCTTACAAACAGTCAAGGGTACAAATTAAGTCTTTACTGTCAATCCGGAAGGTATTCAATGTGACGTCCACTGCACCATAACATATTTCTGCACGGCATCCTTGAAACGTGACTGGTGTTATTGCCCTGCATGCTTCCTGAATTCGTTATTGTAGATCCTGTTGTGAGATAAATGGTGTGGCATAAACTTTGTCCTTGAATCGTGCTTTAGTCTGATCTTGTTTCAACTTCAACATGCATTCTTATATTCGTAAATTGCACAGGAAACTGGTTTCTTCATGGTAATTTGTGGAACTTTCCAGAACAGGATATGGATATTACATGAAATAATTTGCATGTTTGGCAAATGTTATTAAGGAGGAAAAAAAGCTCATTAGTTACTCCTGAGACTTTAACCAGGATCTTTGGACTATGTTCTCTAGCTTTCCTTACAGGTCACTCAATCTTGACAGGAATCAAGGTATTAATGGGTAATCCGTTCATCGAATTTTAAAAAATTTTTCTTTTGTTTTGTTTCTTTGCTTATTTGATGCTGAACAAGTTTATATTTTTTTGTGTATCTCCGGTATCTCTCTACGGTTTAGTAGATAGGGATTTGCCGATTTGCATATGTTCTAATTTGCATGTTAACAACATTAAGTGCCAAAATGAGAAAGAGAACCTTCAACTTCCTATTCACTCCCTTTATTGGAATTTGCGTAATAAAATTTGTATCCAAGATAGAAGGAGGAGTACAGACTTTTGAATCGCCCTGTATATCATCGTTGGATGCTTTTCGTCTGAATTCTCAATCATGACCTTTCTGGCTAGAGAGTGACCCTAAAGTTGCAGTGCTATAACCAACAGTGCTCACAGAATCCTTAAAGTACCAAAACTCCTGAACCACGCTAAGGGTTCATCCACTCATAAATATATTTGATAAAAATATTTTTATTTATTTGATTATTGTATTTGTTAATTTTAATTTTATTTTCTGTTCTGCTATCATAATTATGTGACTCCAATGTGTGTGTGTGTGTGTGTGTGTGTGTGTGTGTGAGGGTGCGTGTGTTTGTGCGTATGTCCGCGGGCGCGCGTTTTTTTTAAATTTTCATTCTGTTTCCATATTGGCTTTTCGTTTCTGTATATTGTGCAGTTTAAATCTGTTCACGGTATTCTGCTGATGATGCTTACAGGATAAGCGACATGTACAGTCGGGTGCAAAAAGGTTTTTACCTGCTCCATAGGAACTCATCTTACCGGATGTTGATCGATTGCAAAATCAGGCACTTTTACTTAGAGTCAAGGCAGATTAGATTGGACCTGTCCCTTCTAAATGAAAATAGGTTAACAGGTATACGCTTGAGATGTGCTATTCACGTGCTCAACTATGACTTAGTCTAAACCTTTTTGCATCCGGCTATACAGGGTGGTGCAAAAATATTCTATTACTGGGTAGCCTATCTTCTCGCTTCAGGGGCCGTTTCATAAAATGATAATTGGGAAATTTTATTTTGTTAACCCATTTACGCCGAAATTGGTAAAAATGGAAATTGAGGACTTCATATCTTAAATTTGTATTCTGTAACATATAAAGACATCTAATACGCTAATTCTCTTATCCGTCGGTCCGTCCGAGACCAACAAAGAAAGTTACAACAATCCGTCCGAAGCCAGGGATTGTTATGGCAAGACAATACTCCGTCATTGTTATTTAATTAAATAAATAAACTGAAAAAAATAATAATAATTCTCTTGGTCTGTCCAAAGCCAGGGATTGTTGTTTGGTAAGAAAATACTCTTAAGGGCAGTATCTTTTGAACGGGAATAGGTAGCCAGTTGAAATTTTCCATAAGTATTGGGTTCCAATTATTATGGCGGATGGCGGATTGTCTAACAAATAATAGAAAATGTAAACAGTTTTATTTGGTTGCTTTTTTATTCTATACATACAAGCGTCAAACTTGGCATGATTGTAGTTGAAACTCTAAAGTAATTACAACAAACAATGAAAAACTGGCCAAGTGTGAGTTGGACTTGCGCAACGCCAAACATAAAATCTTTTTTCAGCTGATCTGTTAATTTAATACTTGAAAACTTTTTTGTTCAAAGCGCTTATTTTATGAATGTCGACACTTATACTATTATAGATTATATGTCTATAAAAGCCGAAATCGAGAAAACAATGCCACACCCTCCAGAACCTGGCATATTTGGTAAATATATTACATGGTAGTACGGAACCCTCGATGCGCGAGACCGACTCGCACTAGCCCAATTTATTTTATATGCAGATGAACAGTAGCCTATATTGTTGCAGAATATAAGTTTTGAACACCATTGATGCTACACTTTCATTTTTTCCCCCTTTAATCTGTACGGTTGACACCCGTCATGCGACGGGTGGAGTTTCTAGTAAAAAATAATTTCCAAAGGCATACAAAAATTATAAGAATATAATTAAAAAAGGGACTTAAAACTAATAAAATTTAAAAGATTACTAAAAAACAAAGCTTCTAACAGTCCAAGTAATTTCAAGTCCACTGTTTTGGCTATAATTTTCATACCTCGTAGAAATGAACTTCATTGTTGACTCGGCACTTAGAATGAGGTGGTTTAATGCTTTTGTCCATGAGTGTTGGTTTTCATCAATTTATTATACAGATTCATATTTGTTTTGTAAGCTACAAGTTGCAGTACATGTACTAGAACAAAGGTACATTCTTGCAATATTTTTGTTTTATTTTCCATTTCCAGTGCGTTGTGCAAATAAAATGTTTTCTTCCGAACCCTCCATTAATATTAGTAGTGGTCTAATACTGTTGTCAGGGGATTGTATATGCTGTCGTCCATAGATGTAATTTTTTGTCTTTTTTAAATTATTTTTATGTCTTTACATGCTACAGAATATAAATTTAAGAAATGAAGCCGCCCAATTTCGGCGTAAATGGGTTAACAAAATAAAATTTCCCAATTTTCATTTTATGAAGCTGCCCCTGAAGCGAGAGGATAGGCTGCCCAGCAGTACTGTCCTGTACATGTATATTTTTGCAACATCCTGTACATACAGTGATGAAAGAAAATTAAAGTTTTATGGACAACAAGGTACACTTATTAGTTTATAAGTAACCATAGTGTGTTACGTGTGTTTACTTGTATGTAATGTAATATGTTAATAAAACTTTTTAAATGAATATCAACACCCTCTCTCATAAACATAGCCAGTGTATTTCATAAATTAATCTATTAACATTATTTCTATCATAATTTAGTTCCCGCTTTTATAAATCCCCTTTAACGAGGTATCTTGGGAACTAAATAACTTGTAACGGCGGGAACTACTTATATATTTAATTAAATGCTTTTTATTTTGCAATGTTGCAAGTCCAATATTAGTTAATTATTCGTTCATTCTAGGTATGGTAGACGAGTCACAGAAACTGTTGTTTTCAAACTTTACTCTTTAATGATTTAATTAACTTACTTTAATTATTAAATTTAATTAAATTGACCCGCGCTAATTTTGCAGCGTTGTTCAACAATATCTTTAATTCAATTCATCATGGAGCAATCCCCTAAAGCAATTCAAGCCAAGCGCCTAATTTAAAATTAAATTTAAAGTACTAACTGGTGTCCTTTGTTATCTGAAAACATTATCTATAAACATTAACTATCTATATTTTTCATTTATTTTTAGAATGAAACGTTTTGTTGCTGCGTGTCTAGCAGTTGCCATTATTGTACAATGCGGGCAAGGGAGAAGAAGACATTCGTGCAGAAAAATCAAGAAACTATGTCGCGATGAAGACGTGTGGGGCAAATTCATTTGCTGGAATAGATATAGCCTTCCATTCGAATGTTGTGAGAAATTTACTTTAATTCATTCTTTGCACTTTTTTTTTTTACACATATAACCATCAACAATCACTTGCGGCTTATTTAATCTTGTTTAATAAATTTTTTCTTAAATCTTCTTCTATCTTACTAAATCTTATTTACGAGGTCTGTTTAAAAAGAATGAGACTGTTCCAGTAAAACTCTTTATTTAATTCTTATTTACAAATCCATTTTATCGCCTTCAAAATACAACGTACAGATACATCAGCATGTTTTTTACTTTCTGTTAGTATCTATTCTGATGATGAGTGCAGGGACTTGAAAGGTTTATTGCCATTCTCAAATTTATTTATTGCCATGTGAACTTTTCCGGCTAATAGTTTAACTTCAAAATCAAAATTTTGTAATTGTGCAACTGACTTTTCATTGACATAACGATGTGTCGTTGACAGTAATATTGTAAGATTTTTCGACCCTCTTAAACTCGTTAAATCGGCATGGGAACTTTTTCGGCCAAATAATTCCAAATTCAAAATTTACAATGTGCAACTGACTTTATTTGGCGAGGGCACAGCCGTAACATTCTTTTCAGGAAGCAACTCGGCGTACTTTTGACCCTACGTATCTTTGTGCCAGAGTTGCATAGAATCCTGAAACTTTTTATATATAGACTACTTTGCAAATGAAACTGAACCTTCAAATATTACGTTTCTATCTTCTCTAGTTTATAAGATACCAGATCTTAAAGTTTCTTTATTTAGACACTGACTCACTGACCGATCATCAAACACCTGAGGTACTTCCCGCAGTCTTAAAAACTTGAAATTTGGCATAAAGATAGTGTTTAGGGTACAATGAAAGGAAAAATTAAAAAAATTCAGAATATAACAGCGTTAATGGTTAAAGGTCACTGCCATACATCAATTAACCTGCAACGGAATGGCTATTAATCAACTGGTGACGACATTGCTTGCAAGCGTGGAGCAATTGATCTCGACAGTGTTGGCCAATTCTTAAGAGTGAGAAACAATAGCAGCACACCGAGATATGAATTTGTTAATCTGGAGGCATGGCATTTATTAAAACCAGATTAATGTCAAAATATTTTTAATTTCGGTTAATTCAACAATATATATTTTTCTTATGAAATGATGCTAATAAAAGTTAATCCGTTTTCAAGTTATCGTGCAAACGGCTGCCGGACGGCCGGATAAACGTACAGACCAAGGGCGCATTCTTATAAGTAGCTTTTATGCTAAAGCTCCTAATAAATAACGATGAGCTAGAAGGCGATTTGACTGCAATATTTAGTCGATTGTAAAAGACGGAACAATTTTGAAACAGAAAAAATACGAGAAATGGCATCAATTGCATGACACAAAATTATAATCCTTCAACATGGTTCCATACCATAAGTCCTTCTGAATGGATACGGAGTGATTTAGTGGAACACATTGGGGAAGTCAACGGGATACGGCTAACAAAAATATCATACGGCCAAGTCTCAATTTCTCGTTTCATAGATAATAAGTTTAAAGCTACGTTGGACTTCATTAATCTGACGAGCCACTTGGTAAGGTCGCACATTACTTCTGAAGACGTGAATACCAATCTCGAAGTGAATTTCATTTGATATCATGGGTTAAAGATGCCCCAATTCATGCTTAATAAGAATCTTTCGCCTACTCTTAATCAACGGGTCGTGTCATGTCAAACTCACTAACAGTACAGCTACTGTTTGCGAAAAAAGAACACTAGAAAGGTTATACTGTATGCCAGTGTGGATTCGCACATCAAATTACTGAAGCACTTACCGTAACAGGTATTGTAGTCAATAGCTGCAAAAAAGCATTATCATCTAATAATCACTATAATATTGTGCGCAAAAAAGACTGAGGTATGATTAACGATTACAATTTTGCAATGTTGCTCGCATGGAATTGTAACAAATATCCAGTTCTTAGGAGAAAAAACAGCTATCCTGAATTATTATGTAACAACATACACCACATAAAGCGAAAAACAAACCAAACTGATTTAAATTCTACTAAGAGTTTTACAAGTCGTTTATTCAACATCGGACTAAGGGTATTGTCGAATCGGCCGTGTGGAGCTTTGGAGGCAAGTGAAACTTTGCTTAGAATTTCACTGTACGGAAATGATCCTCAAAAGTCGAAGAATGTAAGAAGTATCTAAAAAGAAGAGATTGACCGTATCTCAAACCATTATTTCTAAAGGGTGGAGTCACATTATTATGACCACACCCTATGTTTGTCTTCGGGGTTGCCCAGACGAGGAACTATGCCACGTGTTGGGAATTCCTTAAGTGACTATATAAGGTAAGTTTCCATTATGTTAAAAACATATCACTCATTGCTGCAATGGGTAAGAAACGTGATTTATCAGATTTGGAAAAGAGGATGATAATCGGCTTTCGGGACAAGGGTGGCATTATTTCGGAAACCACGCAGTTTGTGAACTGTTCTCGTGCTGCTGTAGTTAAAGTGTACCATGACTGGGAAAATGGGACCGTTCAGAATAAACTGTATGGGAACTGTGGAGCACCACGTGCCATTGATGACAGAGGTGAACATCGGCTGCGAAGATGCGTGAAGGACAACCGAAGAGCTACAGTGGACCAATTTACCGCTCAAACCAACGAGGATGCTACCAGACATGTTTCTAAAACCACACTACAGAGGACCCTGCTACGTATGGGCCTCCGCAGTAGATGGATAGTCACCGCAGCTATGCTGACGAAGGTTCATCGCCAAAAACGGCTTCAATTTGGCCAACAGCACAGAAACTGGACCACTTCTTACTGGAAAAAAGTTGCCTTCTGAAATTTGTTGTGCCGATGGTTTTGAGGGAACCCAGAAACCACATTGATGACTGCTATTTCTGTATTGTGCGACATTGCAACGTTGATATCTCGAAAACTATACCTGATAGAACAAACATGAAGTTATTTTTGAATTCTACACCCTAAAATGACCTAAGAACACTTGAAAAATCGCCGGCACCATAATGTGTGTTGACCTGTGTAATAATGGTGATTCCCAGCATCGACGCGTGCCATCGTAGCTGCGGATGACATTTAAAATATACAGTCTTTCAAATTCAATTTTATTTGAATTAATTTGAAATAAGGAAATAAAAATTTTTCCATACAATTTATTTTGTATAAAAGAACAATGTTCTAAGGTCATTTTAGAAAAACCCTTTATTTAATTTCGAGTACAGGTAACCACTTGAAGTGAGTACCGCACGAATTTAGTACTCCCATGATTTTTTCATGGGTGAAATACTCGTAATTTTGAAAAAAAATTAAACTTGGATATCAAATCAAAAAAAAACAAAAATGAAAGAGCATATCAACGGGATGACATCATTATTCAATATGGAGTTTGAATCTATCTTACATATATATATCCTTCTTTATATATAAAGAAGGATGTTTGTGGGTCTGTGCGTCTGTGGCTCTGTGGGTCTGTCTGTGGGTCTGTTTTTTATACAAATCTACAGTTTTATTCCGATCTTGATAAAATTTCGCATACATGACCTTCAAAGCATGAGGAAGGTCACTGTCTACCTCAGATTTCGGAAAAATAATAAATATCGATAAAAAATCGATATTCATGGTTATGGCAAGGCATATTAATGAGAAATATCTCATGACCAACAATGCAAGGCAAAGTTTGTACAACAATAGGTATCAACAATGGTATCAACACGCAATTCACAAACGCTCTGCATGGACCAACAATCAATATATCATGACTAACAATGAAAGGAAAAGTTTGTGCAAGTGTAATTATCCCGGGCAACGCCGGGTACCTCTTCTAGTTTAACAATATAAACCATCATCTGTAAATTAAGAAGGTCGTTGAACTGTCCCATTCCGTCATTGTTGTAAATTAAGTGACCACCTTAATTTACTAATTATGATATGAAATCAACAACTGAGAGACATATTGCAGTAATATGGTTTGGTATGGTTTGTTTGGTATTAACGTCCTTTTCAACTGCCATGGTCATTTCAGGACGGCGTTATGGGGGCAGCAAATTTTGCCTTGAAAGGGTTCTTTAACGTGCAACCGGCAAACGACTACACGGGACATATAGGGAGTGCGTGATCTCAGGATTTTCCCCCTGAAAAAATCCTCGTCGTCCTCGGCCGGGGTCGAACCCGCGTCCTCGAGCATCAGAGGCGATCACGCAACCCCTGAGCTACCGAGGCCGATTGCAGTAATATGAAAAAGGACATATCTCATGGTCAAATACTACTTGCATGTGGTTTTTCTACTTAAACTGACGGACCGTAGAATTTTTAATTTATGTAATTCCTAAATAAATATTCTGTTTTTTATGATTTCATTACTTATTCTCACGCACCCACTAATATACCCTCACTATCTTATAGGCTATTCCCCCATTCACAAACTTTTGCTTATTCATACTCATCCATTTATATAGTATATCTCACTCATGCATAATCTAACTCACTCATCCACACGTGCTATCGAATAAATTTGCCCATTCAATTTATTTTTTCCTTAAATTACTCAGAAATTTTAAAGTTCGTTTTGGCAATGATGGCTTGCTCATTTTCGTCTGGGTTGTGTCTAGACGTTTTTATGTCTGGTTAATAATGATAGACCAGGGTAGATCCTTCTCGATGGGCCCACAACGGTAAAGATCTACTGGAGGGAAAAGTGTCCAGGGAAATGTCTGATCATTTGTCGTTTAACATCTAGCTTGTAGTTTAGTCCAGTTTTATAGGTGTCTATCTTTAATAAATTTACGAGATTATTTAATTGAAACACGTTTGGACTGCGTCGCCGTGGAGGTATCGCCTAGACAACAAAAACCAGTTTTTTGTACGTATTGTTTAAGTACTAGTGAGTGTCTGTCACACGCATATTAGCAGTTTGATTCTTTTTTGATTAAATTGGAAGATAGCATTTATGGTAGACAATCCGTCTAAACATAATCCTCAATTTATTATTTATTTTTTGCTTACTGAAGAGCGTCAGCCAATGAAATTTTTCACGAGAATGAAAGCTGCATACGGCGACCATAGTTATTTTCTTACGGAAGTGGTTGACGGGTGCAAGAAATTTCAATAAGAAAGGGAATCCATGAAGGATTTTGGCCGTTCAGGATGTTCTCGTGTTGCAGCATCAGATGAAAATGCGAAACAGTTGGAAATTGCTTTACGCGCCAATAAGCTATTTACATGTCTTTGACCTTCTAAAACAATCACTAAAAGGACGGCGGTTATTTTTCGAAAATGATATAGTGTTTGCTATTACCGAATGGTTTCGTCAAAAACCGCAAAAATTTTACCAGATGGGAATGGATTGTATAGATTAGGGCACTAATGGGACTCATGCTTTAATGTTCATCAAGATATCTTTTAAATTCTTTGAATAAAAATTGCTTCCCAGCCTTTAATTTTATCTCTATTGTACAATCTTCATATAACCTTTTTATTATCTATATCATTGTTTAAAAACTGAAAGATATTTATAAAAAATTAAAAAACGTCACAACTTTCATAATTTCAGGTAAATTCAGTGTTTTAAGTTTTGAATATCTGAGAAAGTATATCATATTTTTTAACTGCTAGTCATAATAAGATTGTCAAAAGAAATAATCAACGTAAGAATTTTTTTCTTATTTCAGGGAGTTACGATGACGATTGTAAATGCAACAATGAAATTAGGCGAGAAATTCCGAGTTTCCTAATAATGTACGAATCCACAAGATCACCGAGGAGATTCCGAATTTCTCATTGGTAAATTTATGTTATTAAAATGTGTTCACCTGATGTCATCATTACATCGTAAATGGTGTGCTTTTCATTATAAATTATAATATACATAATTACAATTTAATTTTATGTCCTGACTGTATGCATCAAATTAAATTAAAACGCTGGCCGAATTATGTATAACATTTCATAATAAAAAGTGATTTAATTTCAATTAATTTCAAATTAATTTCAAATCTGCAGTTCGAAGCATTAAATCATGATAATGTTTTTAGGTGCAATAAATAAATATTTTATACAGTACATAAGCCTTTTATTTATTTATCAATGGACGAGTATACAGAATCATGTATATGGGTGAAAAATTTTCCGGAATAAAGGCACAGAAGTAAACAGAATATGACAAAAAAGGAAAAAAATAAGTATGTGGATAATAGTAAATAAAAGAAATAAAAAACTCTTTCTTTAAACTCTTTCAACCAGGTTTAAAGAACACATAGACACAGAAGATTCGGGAGAAGCAACCTTTCCGCCATAGCAAAACACTCCATCGAGACTGGACATGATTTTTCTATCGATAATTTAAAATTGTTACATTCAATAAATAAAAAACACCTGCTGGACGCTTTTGAAAGTATGGCCATACAAAAAAACAATAATAATTTACTACTAAATTCAGGCTCAGGTCCCATTGGCGACTCAGCATTAATCCAATGGTGGACCCAACTGCCCAATCATTAATTTGTCCCCTTCTGGTGTAATTTCTCTGATTGGCCTAAAATCGTGGTCTTTTCGCTATATAAATTCAGTTTTTCCGCTTTCAAATTCAAGACTCACTCATATCTGCATCATCCGCCCAGACCACAGATTCACTCGATTCGGTCGGTCATCATAGATGGTATCCTACTCTTAGGTGGTATAGATTAGAGACGGAATGTTAATTGAAGGTGCATTCTCTTAAGGTCAGCGATTTTTTATATCCTATTCTTTAAGGCTGTTTTTCTACAGATCTTATTCTGGAAAAGCCCTTTTCAGGGCTAGCAGTCTGACTATTCTTTACTTTTTATTTTAAATTTTATCATAATGCCAGACTCAGACAAAGCGTTAAGTGGCATTACAAGCCAAAAAACAAGTGATGGTAAATATACGTATGGCGAGATATATAAAGATGCCTGTAAAGATTACAGATTCGAAGCTTTTGATGCTATAATTAAGGATAAGCTAGAGGTTTTGCGCCAAGAAATGTGCACTAAATATGATAATTTACAAGGAAAAGTCGCGTCACTAAAAGGGAACATAACTGAAATCCACGATAAAATTGCTAATATGAATGCTGAAATATCTGCAGAAGCCAACAAGAACTTTAATAAGTTGGAACAGTTCCTCAAAGATCAATTCTCTGCTCTGTCAATGAAAGGTAATCAGCCTACAGGTGAAACTTCTGACTATCTAAGAGACTCTTGTGAAATAGAGAGTGTGAATCCTCAGCCTATGGAAATTATCCCTTCCGGCTTAGGCAGTAATGATAACGATGGCAGAGACCCGATTAGTACAAATCGCAAACGGCTATACAATGATACGGATAAATGGATACCTGCTAAATCCAAAAAGGCTAAAAAAGGGTTGAAAATTGACAACATCAAGGATGTTGTTGATATAAATGATACAATCGCTGTTGCTTTTCGAGAAAGCAAGTCC
>JAHWFO010001990.1:524537-548474 GCA_023313115.1 Rhysida immarginata
GTATTAATTCTAAGCATTTTCATGTGTTTATTTTTAAGATATTGCAAAATTTAATTTAATTTTTTGAGATTGTTCTGTTTACATCCAAGTGTAATTATCCCGGGCAACGCTAGGTACCTTTGCTAGTAAATAAATAAATAAATAATACATTACAAAAGTAATGAAGATACAATAAATCCATTAAACTGTTTGGAGTAAGATTGTGTGATGGAATAAGTATAAAATAAATAAATAAATAAATTTAAAAAAACATGACAAAGATTAGACTAAACAAATAAGAAATTACAGATCATGGCGTAGATGGTGGAGTAATGGATATACATCAAAATAGACTGCGTTGTTTAAAAGTTTATCTGGCTGTGGACGGAGACGGTTTGTATATTTCTACACTTTCTTGCAGGGCTGTCAATTTCAGTTTATCAGACTTGCTTACGATCTTGAGTGTTTTTTCAATACCGCAGAGAGGGTGATTTTCTCTTCCAAGGTGGATGGCAAAATGAGATCTATTGTCTTTCTTCTTGTATGAAGTGGCATGTTCTTTAAATCGGTTGGCAAAACTACGAAATGTGACAAATGTCCTCCGCAATAGAGAATAGCCGAACGGAGCTCTGCATTCAGAGATCGATATACGGGGATTCGGCGTTATTGCGACCCGTCCAGGTGAACCGGACGTTAATCAGCTTGGTGCTCGTCCAGTGGTCCAACAGTGAGTGTAAAAATTCTTTGACATTTTTCGAGGAGCTAGCCACGTTAAACTCGCCCTACGTCTGGGGAATTTATCCATGCGAATTAAATGCTTATATAAATGAAGGATTGGGAAGCTTTATCGAAGCTCCCTAGAGAGTAGGTGTATTGACTGTATTCCGCATCTCTCCGTTGTGCCTCGACAACTACTTATTAGGAGTTTTTAACCAGCCCAACCATTTGGTTTTATTTCGAGAAACTAGCACTGCATTGCGTATTGAGTGCTCGCTAAAAGCCCAGTTTTTTTTTCAACAATGAACTTATCTCGAGCTTAATGATAGGAGTGTATGTTCATGTAATCTTTTTCCTGTGTGGTTTGCGAGCGCCGGATTGCATATTGAGTGTGCTGCGCCTAGTTGTATAAATTGATTTTGTGCAACCGTTGCTGATGGACTGTTACTTTGTTTCCAGAAGAACGGATGGTGGAATTATCTTTCCAGCTTCAAAGATATTCGTCAGGTGTCGATTGGCCGATGATTTAAGTATCCAGCTTTCTTCTGCTGTGGTTTTCTTTATCGTAAACTTTGGTCCTACCTGTCAAGATAGATTGTTGATTGACTTTGTCCCTATCCAGTTGGAAAGTACAAATGGTTAATAGTGTTAAAGTGAATATATGCAAAGTCTGTGACTGGCTATGCTTTATATTAATTCAAATTCAAGCTCCTAAGTTTGGAACTATGTTTGTTCTTATTTATAACTTAAGCTTCGAACTAAAACCTATTGAATTTATTGGGGGTTTTTTTGGTTTTTTTTTGTTGCTGTTATGTGTGGAGGGAAAAAATAAAAGTCCCCTCACTTCTGTATTATTATATGCTGAAAAGCATATATTGGTTTCCCTCTGTTTGTGTGTCTGTCTGTCTGTCTGTCCGTCCGTCCGTCTGTATGTCCGACAATTTCTCGAGAATGCTTTAACTTTTTCAAGTTCTTGTTTCGCTGTTCGATAGAGACCCTTCCTGAGCTCACCTGATTAGTTTGTCGTCGAAATCGGTCTAACAGTCACGTGACTATTGAGACCCAAACCCCCCCATAAAATTTTTTTATTGGCAATATAAGGCATGTAATATGTCATTCGAACGGGAATGACGAACACAAGACGAATATGACATTCTTTTCGATTTTCGAAATGCTACGTCCGAGAAAATGACCCCCAAAAAGTACTTCAATGACCCCTTATTACGAGCTTTAGCTAAAGCTATATATAAGAATACAAGCATGATCAGTACCTTTATGTGCCTGGCCAGCCATCGTTTGCACGAAAACGTGAAAATGGAAGAACTTAACAGCGATATATCAACTTTTGATGAGCTCTCGTGGACCCCTTCAAGCACGTGCACTAATGTTAAGAATATGAACTTAGGGCATGTAATATATCAATCAAATCCTACCGACGAGTCATAAGTGAATACAGTGTTACTTTTTGTTTATCATTTAAGCATTGTTGATGGCAGCCTGGAGCACGTGCCCGTTATGAAGCTTTCTTGATGCACGTGCTCATTTCATTTTAAAATTCAGTGCTGTTAGACCTATTGTTAAATGTGTTAATTAATGTTAGGGCGATGGTTAAAAATGGCTAAATAACGTTAGGCCTATAGTTAAAAATGGCTAATTAAAGTTAGGCCTATTGTAAAAAATGGATAATTTATGTTAGGCCTAGAGTTAAAATGACTAAATAATGTTAGGCCTATAGTTCAAAATAGCTAATTAATCTTAGGCCTGTTGTTAAAAATGGCTAATTAATGTTAGGCCTATTGTTAAAAATGCCTAATTTATGTTAGGCCTACAGTTAAAATGACTAAATATTGTTAGGCCTATTGTGAAAAATGGCTAATTTATGTTAGGCCTACAGTTAAAATGACTAAATAATGTTAGGCCTATTGTTAAAATGGCTAATTGAAGTTAGGCCTATATTTTAAAATGACGTGAATGCATATAGAATCAAAGGTATTTCCACTGTTTATTTAAACCAAGTGCATGTAAAAGTGAGTTATTAAAATTACATCTACGTCAGAGCTAAAGCTCCTTGGAATGCTTAAAAGATTTTTCCCAGCAATGTTTTGAAACAATGGTTTTTCTCTCCTGACGTTTATGATAACTTTGATCTAGCAGGGGAAAGAACATAGGCCCAGTAGTTTAAAACATTTAGACGTGCGAGGGTTTCATTCTCATTTCGCGCGCGTTTGGAAAGATTTGTGTGAGCGCTGCAATCGAATACGTAAAGTTACATGCAGTTTTCACCATTGCTGTATATAAAAATATTACAGTAATATTAATCAACAAATTTTTATATTCTACTTTTCAGCATATTTGAAAATCGTTTTACGAGTTATATTCTTGTTAATCTGGGAAAAAAGCTAATCTTTCACACAAACATGCAACAAAATTTGCATTAAATGCTAAATTAACATAAATCTTAAATTAACAGTATTCACGTATATATAAATTTAATAGATTTTAAGCTAAACGTACCTTAATTTACTTAACTTTAATCTACAGTTACATATGTTGCACTTTTACAAGCTTGCGGTTTTTCTTGTTAATTTTTTTATTTTAATATTCTCATTTGTAGTTGCTGAAAAAACTCGACACCTTGCAAATAGTTGTAGTGTAGAATGAAGTGTTTGTTCACTTACAACAAACCATTTAAAATCAACATTTTGTAGAAATGCCGAGAATAGCTTTTGTGCAAGATTTTGTTCATACAACAGCTTTTCAAATTGTGAGAGGAATATCTTTTCACATTGCTTTATAGAATCAGACCATATCCTTGTGGGTATTGATAAATGTTCAATGATTTCTCCTTCTCCAAAATCTTTTAACATGATTAAAAGCTGATCATCTTGACAAAAATCTCACATCTTTGTTAACATACATTACAGCGCATATTTCACAGTTGTGCTTTTGAAGAATTTTGTAAGACAAATAAGCTAGAATATATGTTAAGACATTTTCTTCATTTATATTTACAGTCTTAACATTAAATTTTGCAGATGGTGCTCCTGCTATAATCGGAATTGCTTCTTTTTGAATGGCAGAGAAGTTAAAGTCCTCAATTTGAAGAAGTGCTGTATCCATTTTGTTGTCTTCACAATTAGCAGTGGCACTTGCTTACAATAGACTTGAAGTCATAGCAGTTTTTAGGACTCTCAAAAATTCAACAGGACTGAGATTGCCATTGCAACCACCAAACTGACGAATTTTGCTGAACAAATTTTCAGGACAGTCCTGTTCTATATGCCTTGTGCACAAATAACTCAGCTGAAATTTATGGTGCAATTCATGCCACATTGCAATTAAGCCAGTTAATGACTGTGTCCACCCTTGAACACAAGGAACGGTTTCTTTTTTGGCACCCTGTACCTTTTAATTCTTAAACATTGCAATGCGCTCTTCTATATACGTTATGTGAGCGCTGTTTGATGAAAGTGGTCTTCGTAGCTTCTTTGGGTCATAGAGATAAAGAAAGTTGCAGCAATCAAAAAGCATATCAATTTTTTTTTACAAAATCAGCAGTATGGATTGCATCTTTAGGAAGAGCATCAACAGCCATGTACAGTCGGGTGCAAACAGGTTTTTACCTGCTCCGTAGGAGCTGAGCTTACCGGATGTTGATCGGTTGCAAAATCAGGTACTTCTACTAAGATTCAAGGTAGATGAGAATGGACCTATCCCTTCTGAATGAAAATAGGGTAGCAGGTATACGCTTGGAATGTACTCGTCACGTGCTCTCTCCTGACAATAATAAGCGATAGCGGTTGGCAGCAGCATCGTTAAAGTCTCTGCCTACTGCCTCGAACAGCCGAGTTCGAATCCGATATTGATAAACAATTTTTTTGTTCATTATGGCGTTTTTGATTTCGTTTAAGTTTTAAACAGTGTATGTAAAGAACACTATAAACAGATTAAAATTTTTTCATCCAACTCTGCAATTGATCTGTTTATTTGAGGGTTTAAAAAACTTTTCATGTTAATTGCCTTGTCATGCTTTATTCTATGGTGAACGGAATGAATACCCTCTATCCTGGCTGGCACGGCAGCACTTATATAGAGAACGGGACCCGAATCTTACCTCACGGCACCACTTAATGGAGAACGGGGCAGCAACGATCAGGAGAAACCCTGAATCCCAGGGATCACGGCACCAGTTATATGAGAAACGGGGAAAAGGGAACCACTACGATTTTGGCGAACGAATCAACGATCCTGAATTTGCGTTGTGTTAAGGATGGTAAAAGTGTATAGTGGAATTCAGGAGGTTGAACCATTACCAAACTCGCAATGAAGGACAGGAAAGAGCAAAAAACGCCAAAAGCAAAAAAACAAGGTTATAAATAAGACTTAAACTTAAATAACACATCAAATAAAATGGCATAAAAAAACAAAACAGTTTAATAAACAAAACAAAATAACAAAAGTAAATAACAATCAACAACAAAGCAATCAATCATAAAAAGCAAAGCAGTAACAACATAACAAAAATACGGCTTTCAACCCACAAAGCAAAAAACAAATAAAATGTTACCTACAATTACACTACCTAACACAGGGCGACAATCATCCTCAGAGTACTGCTGGCTGGGCGCTCTCGTGAGCAGAGAAAGAGAAAGAAAACTGTCTGGGCCATAGATAACGCCTTTATTAGACAGAGTGAAAGTTGGATTGGGAAACAGGGATATAAAGTAGGAAACGGAGAAAACAAGAAGACGGAGAACGGTTAAGCGAGTAAAAACAGCAAAGTACGACCGTAAAACGCAAATCGGTGCGAACTTGCCTACGAAAATCTCAGCTTACCGACGGAGCTACGATGATTCTCTGAAACAGCTGATGAGATGGAGAAAGTCAGTGAGGACCCGGCGTGAGGAAAAAAGACGGCTGAGACCAAGGAGACAGAGAGGGGATCGACCACGTGTCAAGCAAAGCCACCCCCAAACAATGCCGAACGAGACTGGGAACCCATCCGTTTACAACAAGGCTCGAAGCCGTAGGGCCATCGGCGAACAAGCAATTCCGAGGTCCTATCTCGCACCAGCGGTCGCCCAGCGACAATCTCTGCCCGACCAGGTGCAAGGTGCAAAGTCTTTCATCTTTGAACTGAAGGCGCTGAAACCCCCTCTGAGGTGTGGCGATCGTGTGCGGACGGGCGTTATCGTGCTGCAAAAGAGGATTCAAAGCTGCCATTCAATCCTCGTGTCGACGACAACCCCGGAATTCCTCTCCGACGGGTTCACCCAACTAGTCCACGCGTTGGTGTAATGCGTGGAAAGGAATGGTGACTATGTCGAAAAGTGAATAGTGCATTACATAGAGGACAAATGTAAGTATCATATACAAAAAGAATTTTGAAAATCGGTTTAAAAAATAAAAAACTTACAGCCATGGAGGCATTATGCCCTCGTTGATTATGAGCACTTGAGCAATCGTGCGTTGACAAAGAGATTTCACGTGCGCGCGCCGATGTCAGTACTGCTGAAAAGATGAACAGAAAGTAACAATGTATTCCGTTTTGATAATTCGATTGTTACATGACATGCCATTAGCTTGGCATTCTTTACACTCACTGTTTTAGCACGTGAATTCGACTTGAAGGTGTCCACGAAAAATTCTGAAAAATTGATACGGCCGAGCTAAGACTTTGATTGTCATATTTCTGAAAACAGAATTTGAAAAAGTTAATCGTTTTCAAGTTATCGTGCAGACAGCCGGACGGACGGATAAACGTACAGACCAAGACCAAGGGCATATAAGTAGCTTTTATGCTAAAGCTCCTAATAAAATCTTTTAAACATTCCAAGGAGGAGCTTTAGCAGTGAAGCAGAAATACGTTTATACATTTATTAAAAAGAAATTAACCCCCCCCCCCCCCCGAGTAGGAGAAGGCAAGTAGCAGATCCTGCGGTCATCTATTTTTACCTTTTTATCTGCACTTTTTACCTCTCCCCAATTTTTTAATCAAAAAAATTGATTTTCTCCAACGTAATATATATAAAATGTAAAAAACCTCGTATATTCTTTCCTTTTTCATCATTTCCGAACGTATGATATATAACATGCCATATATTGCCATAGTTCTAAGGACCAAGTGACTGCCACCCCCGCAAATCCGACCGTCCTGGAACAATTGGGCCTAAACTTCATAGTACTGTACATCTTGCCTAGAGGAATCTGGATCCGAATTTCACGCCTTTACGTACCTAAATAGCTCACAAATAAGATGCCCTCCCTGAATCCCACCTCCGTAATTCCGACCCCATTATACCAATCAAAACCAAACTAAATAGTGCAGATGGGCATGCCCATAGTAAGCTACATTCCGAATTTCAACTGTCTATCTCAAAAAATGTAGAAATTCTGAAGAGGGCGGACTGACTTTATAAAACCATTTAGTAGCTCCATTCTTCCGCTACTTAATAAGCACTTGAGCAATCGTGCGTCGACAAAGCGATTTCACGTGCGCGCGCCGATGTCAGTAATGCCATGGTCCTCCTGGTCTACTTTTAATCCTCTGGTCTGTGCACTCGCGCAGATTCCATTGTTGGAGGTTAACAATTGAACTTTTTAACTGAAGAATCGATTTTTGCCCCCTCTATTGCATGACTTTGGCTACAGCCCAAACATGACAATGTATTTTAAGCTTTACAATGCATTACGTGTTCAGCAACAAATACGTAACATTAGTTGACAGTTTTGTTAGGTTGTACGATCGTTAAAATACATTAAGTTTGGGCTGTAGCCAAATTCAAGCAATAGAGGAGGCAAAAATTGACTCTTCAGTTAAGACAGCAATCCAATTGTTGATTCCAACAACGGAATTTGCGCGAGTGCACAGACCAGAGGATTAAAAGACCATGGTAATGCTTAAAAGATGAACAGAAAGTAACAATGTATTCCTTCTTGATAAATCGATTGTTATATGACATGCCATTATCTTAGTATTCTTTACACTCGCTGTTTTAGCACGTGAATTCGACTTGAAGGGGTTCACGAAAAATTCTGAAAAATTGATACGGCCGAGCTAAGACTTTGATGGTCATATTTCTGAAAACAGAATTTGAAAAAGCTAATTCGTTTTCAAGTTATCGTGCATACGGCGGACGACCGGACGGATAAACGTACATACCAAGGGCACATTCTTATAAGTAGCTTTTATGCTAAACCTCCTAATAAAGAGAAAGAAATCGTCAAAAACAAAGCAACCAGACAGCTGACTATTCCACGGCTCACTCCTGCCCAGAACTGTGTCATGGGTAAATTGGTAATTTTAGAGTGACGCAGTGGAAGTTTAAATAATGACATAAGGCGTATATTAAAGTATGAATGAATGAGTAATTTATTGTAGAATTAAACTGAAATGTTAACCTAAATTCACTTATTTAGCTAAGATCAAAAGGAATAAGTAATAAATACTAAAGCAACTCTTAATTATAACATTCATGTGACGACATTCATAATATCAACACTTAGAACACACAGAAAACACCAGTTGATATGAAGGCAGAATGATTGATGCGTTGAACACACATGGATACTTGAGTAGGTAACCGCTAATTCATTAGCGCTTGAAAATAGGCACTATAATTTAGCACATCACACTAATACGGAGTTTCCAATGAACTCTAAGCATCCTTCACTACTTGCGAAGTAAAATACAAGATGCACAAAGAATATGCCGATGACACGCCTCAAATTGGGCTGGGAGAAAACATGAATACATTCCGTAGTCGTAAGACGTAACTAATAGGTTAGGTTGTCTTAACAGAAGTCACTTGTCAAGGAGTATAAATGGGGGCTGATAACTCTGGAATCTGAAACGTAAGGTTTGGTTTGGTTTGTTTGGTATTAACGTTCTTTTCAACTGCTATGGTCATTTCAGGACGGCGTTATAGGGGCCGCAAATTTTGCCTCGCAAGGGTTCTTTAACGTGCAGCCGGCAAACGACTACACGGGACCAACGGCTTTACTTCCCTTCCGAAGGAAGTGCGTGATCTCAGGATTTTCCCCCTGAAAAAATCCTCGTCGTCCTCGGCCGGGGTCGAACCCGCGTTCTCGGGCATCAGAGGCGATCACGCAACCCCTGAGCAACCGAGGCCGATTGAAACGTAAGGGTAGATGTCAATTAGTTATCACGCCAATATTACAAAGTTAAAGTGTCGTAATTTTATAAGTTGCGAGTGGAACGAAGCTTTACGCTCAAAGAATAAAATTGAAACGAGCTCGAAGTTAGGATAACCGCTATTCTGTAGCCAGTACAAATCCTAGGTTATTTTCCATATATGCATATAGTTCATACGGCCACAGTCCGTTTACTCGTGACCCGTATCGGAGTTCGTAGCTCCGTAACTCGGGAAAAACTTGAATTGCAAGAAGGGCGCAAAGGCGTATCTGAAACTGCGCCTTCACTACAAAGTTCGTTGTGAAATAGGAGCCCCAAAGGGGTAGCTCAGGGACAGGTAAGTTTTCGCTGAGGAAAGTGAATCCCGAACTCACCTTGCCACGTCGACATTTCGCCGACTTCGCTTTGGCGGGGTTCTCTTCGTTGTCCTCGCTCTCTCGCTGTCGGAGTTCCGAATTCGTGTCGGGCGTCGGGGGAGATGCAGACGCCGTCGTACTCCTGCTCGGCTCTGTCGTTATCGTCCGCGGGTTTCTGGCTCCTCGAGCCTTGTCGCCTGGGCTCTCAATTTTTCCATCACCTTTCATTCGCCCGCTCTTCATTACTCCTCCATAACGACTGCCTAGATCTCGTTCTCACCTCGAACTTCCCGCTCTCGTCCGCTATTCGTCATCTGCGTATGACAATGTTGGTGACGTGCCCTTCGTCGGTTCCCTCTCCGATTTCTACCATAGAAGTAGCGAGTATGGAACCGAACGAAAGTGTCATCGGAATTCGAGATGGCATTTGAATTCCGTGACAAACTGCCATGGCTTCAATTGGCTTCCCTTTGGTGGCGATGTTAACAACAAGATTCGAAATGTACCTTTAATATACGTCATTGATTTCACTCGTACCATTTGCTGAAGACGATGCTTTAACGCCATCTCTAGCATAATGTTGGCAGCAAGGCACATTTCAACAATAGCAGGGCCAGACTATTAAATTTATTGACCATTAGGAGGCGTTGTTTAATTGCAATATACCATTGTTCAGCTACATTAGATCACAAGGGACGTACACGTATTGTACGACGCACTTTTTTTGTGCGCAAGCATACCTTAGAAGCGATAGCGTTTCTTTTAGGTGAAGTGGATTCGTGCGTATTGTTGAGTAGTGGAAGAAAGAAGTTGAGAGCGCATACAGCTTTAACAATGGAGTCTTTGTATGGTTATATTTATTTATTTATTTATTTATTTATTTATTTATTCCAATGTAAGAAACAATATGTGCTCAAATTTTTTCGTTTTCTCGGTGTATTTCGAAGATATAAAATTTAGCATTTTCTTATTTTGCAAGCATCAATGGATAACATATTTAGATGGATAACATATTTAGATGAGTAACATATTTCAATTTGGTGTGAATCTGTGAGGTACATGTTCGTGTACTTTCCTTGTCAGTATTTGCAATATTTTTTACAGGCAATCAAAGCAATAAATTGATAGATCTCTTTATTTAATTTACAGCAAAAATATACATAATTCTTTAAGGCTTTAATTTATTTTATGATGGATTCGAATTTACTTAAGCATACTGTACATAATAAGGTGAACACAGGATTCATAAAATTTTGCTTCATTTTGTAGACACAGGGATGTCGTGGAAAGTTATTCCCATTTTTTTTTATAGATAGAATATTGCAACTTCAGACGTCATTTTCAATTTCAACCCAGCTATCTCTTCGTTCTTAAAATTTCAAAATCTGAAAAACAAAATAAAATTACATAATTTATTTATTTTAAAACGTGTGTTTTAAAAAGTGGGTTATTTGTATAAGAAGGTTAACGTGCAGTTTAATGGAATAAGTTTAGATTACACATCAAATGCATTTTTAATGTGCAGTTTATTTTCATATGCAAATTTGACTTAAGTAGCGGAAAATTTATACTGTTTTTCAAGGATATTGTAGGAAAAGGGTCAGTTTCTAAATTTACTGATAAGATATAAAATAAGAAATTTCAAGGCTTGGGTCGATCTCACCGATGGTTCAGTAATTACGTGACCAACGGAAAAGACAGGCCATGGCGCGGAAAAGTCACCTGATCAAAGTAGAAGGAGTAATAATGAGCGCATTTGTACAAGTCTGTAAAAGAGATTTTACAGTTTTCGGACAGAATCCTCTTGAATTATTAGAATATCACGAGAATGGGCACTTTTAGAATGGTCTCCCAAAATATCAAAGCTGCCACCCTTAGCATACAAAGGTTTGCTGCCCTTGGGTGTACTCGCCCAGGTGACTGATGATGTGTTGAATGTTTGCTCACGTGATTGCTGGTATGTCGATTTTTGCTCACTTGACTGCTGACGTATACACACCCCCAGGGATTATTTAATAACTTTAGGTGAGTTTTATTAATTATTCCCACCCCTCCCGCGAGCGTGGCTTTAATTTAAAGGACTTGCTTCTCTTGGTTGTAGTTTTAATGTTTTCGGTTGTGGTTTTATTAATCAAGGTGTTTTGAATTTGATGTTAGGGTTTTATGTCACATATATATTTACGAAGTGGAAAATAATAATGCAGAATAATGTTAAAACACAGAGCTAACGCAATTATAGGGTCAATAAACAATATCGTGTTTATTGAGCAATATCGTGTGTTTTCAAAGTTCCCGAACCCAGGAGATGACTTTCCCTGCAAAACGTACTGTTGTGCAGGTATGCTGAAGGGCTGGTAGACAGGAGCCACTGTCTCTCAACTTTTTTTTTTCAATTAATGGATGTTCCCAGTGGTTACGAATCCCTTTATTTATTTTATATAAATGCAAATACGCGAATATGAGAGTGAAATAAAAGGTTAAAGTAAAAAATACTTGATATTTTATTGATAAAACCTACGGTATACGGTATTAAGCTTATACAGGTACAGTAACAGTTTAAAAAGCGTTTATTGCGTGAAAACAAACAAATGAAATACAGTTTGAGCACCGACTAGCGTATTGCCAAGAGGTGAACGGTGAACACTTTGTGCAAATGGTGTAACCTACATATACCGTTTCCTTTGGGAATGTAAAAATAAAACAAACACATTTGAGAAACTTTGCCATTATACTGTATGAAACTGATTTTATGTAATTTATTTCAGCACATGGTTTATGTTAGTGGTTGGCCGAACATTACTCCTGCTGTCATAGGTTAGGCTTACCCTACATACAGAAGGGGCAGTTCGGGAACTTTTGAAACACATGGTATATTAAACAGTAACAAAAACTCCAACATAAGATAATAAATAAAGCGAAGAAACATCTTCAAGCATATCGAAATGACAAATTAAAAAGGGAAGGAAAATTCCGCGACCTGGAATCGAACCAGGGACTATGTCTAACGCTGGCACCGCTCTTACCAACTGAACTATCGCGGATATGAACCGTTTAGCTGTTACAAGATATCCAAATGGACTTCATTAATAACAAAAACACAAAAACGTAACTATCCTTAGCTATAATGCAAGTGAGTAGCCTAAAAGCAAAGACGGATATAGTCATTTTTTGACTTTTTGAGTTAGGAGTGGTTTCCCATGGTATTTTTCCCGCTGAATTCAATGGCGCTATCCTTTTGAAGCAAAACTGGCTAGAAATGGCTTAAAATTCAGTTTAAAGTGTGATGTGTAAAGCAAAAACGGACATTAAAATAGCGTTTTGAAGCAAACACAGACACATCCTTATAAGCCAATGGGAACTCAAGATTTTGGTCATGTGAACAAGATGGCCACCTACATCGTGTCATCTGCTGCTGGAAAGAGATGAAACTTTTGTTGTTGATGATAATACAGTAACAGGTGAATGTGAATGCTTACATGACAACATTATTGAGGATGAACTGGTGCTAACAGGAATCTCCATTGATCATTAAAAACTATTAATGAAAAATTTTATTTCATTTTAATTTCAAAACTGTTTATTTTTTTAAAAAAACTTGAAAAAAAGTATGTTTCAACAAATTTAAAAAAAAAGTTACAATAATATTTTGTAATAAAAAAAAATCTTTTATTTTCCATTATAATAATAAAATTTTGTGATACTTGCCATTGAGTCGCAATGTTAAAACGTACTTGAGTTGCATGCAAACACAGACACAGTCCACATTATGAAGCAAAGGCGGACATTGCAATTTTAGACTTCACTTTTCACATTTAAAAAATAAAAAAGTAGGTGTTAAAGGTAATTCATTTAATTACATATTTTTTAAACTTAATTTTAAAAAAAAACATTATTAATTTAACATAAAAAACAATGCTACAACAAAAAAATGCGTTTTTCTTAAAATCACATTCGTGGCGTATGTCCGTCTTTGCTATTAGGCTACTCAAATATAAGCAAACAACAATTACATCAAACAGGTAGATTAATTACGTATTCACCTTCACATACTGAATTGTCACATGTAAATATAGCTAAAATATGAGTAGCGCAGAGGAAAGTAAATAACATGCAACAGTGGACTGAATTAAAGTAATAAATGAAAAGTTTATTGAAAATTGTAATTAAAGCAAAGATAAACAAGAAGGAAAAATGTGAATTCCCTCTTTCAAAGGCAATCTATGCCAACCACCAGCTTAAACACAAAGGTACACATTAATTCAAACACTGAAATTAATCGTAACCAAACTTCTATGTAAAAAATAAGTTAGCATAAAAACCTTATCTCCTTTCAAAACTTAAAGGATAAGCATTTTAAATACAATAGCAAATACTTAAACTGAATCTAGCCTAAACCTTTAACAAATATTACTCAGCTAGATAGCAATTCCAAAAAACTTAGATGCTAAAGTTGTATCAGGGAGTAAAGAATAGAGGGAGGCGACATTCTTCAATTTTCCTATACAAAAGGCCGTGCTTCCGTTTATACGCTGCCCTCTGCCGGAAGGAGTGAACTGCAAATATTAAATTGCGTCACCAAAGCAATGACGTCACATCCCAAGTACCGCAAATGACGTTTAACCAGAATAACCCCCTTTATCCATTCCTGTTGCGATTTATTATTTACAATTTGGGAAGTATTAATAATATTGCAAAAAATAAAATTCTCAGACGATAATTCCCAGGGGGGAAGCCGTGGCCTGGTGGGCTTTCACTGAACACAACTTCTGCGAAGTTAAGCTACATCAGGCACGGCTCATCACCGGATGGGTGACCATCCGTGATAGCCAATCTTTACCCCCCCGGCTGCTGTAACCATCATATAGCAGTCGTGAATCCAGGTCCATCCAGGGACCCAATTCGTCGGCCTCTGGCCATACAGGCCCTGGATGAACGTATTGCATCCAATTAATTAATAAATCATCATCAACATTGGCCTTTATAGGCTTTACAGCCCTTTAGCCCCAAGCAAGTGACTGCTTGTTTCTAGACCTTAATTTATTTTATGTGGCAGGGGGGTCGGCCCTACGCACAACCCCCATTTCTGGGGGTGATGATGATCTTAACGACTGCTGTAAGATGGTCGCAGCAGCCGGGACCGACGGCTTTACGTGCCCTCCGAAGCACGGGGGGAGATGTAAATTTCCAGGTTGTCACCCAACCTGTGACTAGCCGCGCCCAAAGTTGCTTAATAAATAAATAAAAAATAAAAAAAAAATAATAATAATAAATATTATTTAAATTTCGTTTATTATATATTTTAAGAATACATGTAGTTATCACCAAATATCACATTTTTAATTAATAAACACAAGAAACACAAGAAATAAAACTTCATTTCTGAACGATGGGATAATTTGTGCTCACTTGCTCATCTCCTCATTGTTAATTTTCTTCGTAAATCAAGAAACTTAACGAATATTCTCTTCTTGCTTTGTGTGAGAATTTCGTCTTCGGCCCCAGTTTCCTCTGCTCTTTTCATACACAGAGCCGTAGCCACCGATACGAAGAAAAGTACAACAATGGCTACGCTTCCTTCCCGTCGGTACTCTTCCTTCTTTGTTGAAAACGAAACCGGAATTTTCTATTCATTTTACTCCTGCCGCCAGCTGGCGTTCGTCCTTGGGCCCTCTTGCGGAGATTCACCAGAAACTCGGAGTGTCGCCTCCCTCTATTCTTTACTCCCTGGTTGTATAGCAAAGCTTATTTGCTAAGCAACTAAAATGTAATACAATAATCACATCCAATATGGCTTAACCAGGGAAGAATTACAATGGGAAGCGAAGCTCGGGGGATTTAGTGAAATCGGATGTAATTAGCGATCCAAGCGGCCAGGCCGCTTCGACTTTAATCGAAACTGAGCCTTAGATGAAAATACAGTTTTAAATAAGTGACTGCATACTATATAAATTATTAGGTGAACATAAAATTCCAAGATTGGAGCAGTTATTTTCTACTCTCTCTAATCTAGTCTTCTTTAGATAAAATTGTATTTGTATCTAATTTCCTACAAGGTGATTGGTTTTCTTCAAAGAGCCGTTTCTGCGCGGCGCATTCATGGCAGTTGTTCTTCTATTCAACGAATGTCATCAGCGAATCCAGCAACTAAGTACCCGATTTTATTTTTTTCTCCGACAAGTCAAGACAGGCGGTGCCAAATTGTGCTGCATTGACACGTTACAACTCAGAACAGAACAAGAACGCATTAGGAACATGAAGAGATACGTACGCCCAACGTTAAATGAACGGAATAAAATAGTATTTACGAGAGGGTGGTCAAAAGAACAGCACGGGTGGGGAGGGGGATAGGAGAAGCCTGTGGTGCAGCACCATGAAAGTCGGAGGGAGGGTTTATCAACAGCGGAAGTTCCCTTCCTTAGCGGCCTGGCCGTTGGAGACCAGTGGCGCTGTTTCGATTTCACTTGAATAGCATTGGAACTGTTACGACCTGCGCTTCCCGTTCTTCCTCTTCCCTGGCTTAACTGCAACAGTAAAAGGAATGAACAGCTTAAAAGCCACAAGTCTACCTGTAGAGCTACAGACGTATAGATAGACTTAGTTTTGTAACAGCATTTCAATTGGGTCGGTCACAAAAATATACAAAAACGAAGCCAATCCTACATTCGTTTAGTTTAAACAACTAAATATAAAATGCCAAAGCTTACACTAAAACGCATGGCTTTCAAAAGCTTCATTTACACAAACAATCTAATTAATGCTTTTACAACTTAGGAATTTCAATACAATTCATATGCAAAAGCACGCAGCCTAATGAGTTCACAAAAATTCTAACTTCGAGCATAAATGAATGAGTTCATCAAATCATAGAAGTCACAAACAGGATAAAGTCTATAGTCCGGGTAAAGTCAATAATTTACAAGTTTATCACCCACAGAGAATTAAAGCTAACTTATGAAACCTTTGAAAGGCGCAACAGCTTTAATATTGCCCAGACACAAAAGTAACAGTTCCAGGTTCTCTAGTCACAACAGAGTAAATTAAACGTCCGTGAAGCCTAAAATCCTCAAACTATATTAGGACAATATCACAGGTAACGTTTGTAATGGAACACAATAAGATAAACTTTATGGGAAACGGGTAATTGCCTAAACAGCTTAATTACTCATTTTCTTAATGCGGCGCACATCAAAACTAGCTACACCTAATTATGGTGAAGCCAAATTCATTGACCAGGTACGCCTGCATTCCACAAGGCCATAATCCACACTCTTTTGTGTTCCTGTGCAGTTGCCGGCGACTTAGTTCTTTAAAGGCTTTTCTTATTAATACAGCCTTAGAGCTCACAGTAAATAACGCACTTACTGTTGCGAAGCAACGGCCGGCCACTGAAGCTCTCGGAGCACGGGGAAGAAATGCAAACGCTGTCGACAGACACCTTTCACTCCGTCGCCTCTCACGCTTTGCGTCGGCGTAAACCTCCGCCTGCTTGGCTACTCCGTACGACGTGGCGTTTTCCAACGAAGCTGTTGTCGGCTCCGTAGTCGTCTTCGTCGACGTGGCAGCTTGAGGTTTCGCTTTCCTGCTCAGTCCAGCTTCTTCGCACGACGTGGCGTTATCCAACGGAGCAATTGTCGGCTCCGTAGTCGTCTTCGTCGTGGCAGCTTGAGCTTTTTCCTCCGCCCGCTTAGCTTCTCCGCACGACGTGGCGTGGTCCAACGAAGCTAATGCTGGCTCCGAAGTCGTCTCCGTCGTGGGGGCATGAGCTCTTTCCCACTCCCTGGACCTGCCGAAAGCATGGCATTCTCTCTGCCTTCCAGCCGCCTTCGTCGGGAGCTTATTTTTCTTTAGACCTCTCGCGGTCGTCGCCAAACTCTCTCTCTCGATCTCTCTCGTCTCTTTGCTCGAGCCCGCACTCGCCAGACTTCCTCCTCTATGATTGGCTCCTGCGTGAAGATGCTCCAATCGACGCTGATGACGTCGCCTCCGCTTTCGCCTGGAAATGTAGACTATTCTCGATCGAAAACGAGCATCCTTGTCATCGGAATTATTAATCGAATTAAAATTCCGTGACATGAATGCTTATTAAACATACTGTAAGTTCATGAGATAATATCAATCTGTGAACGGACTCAACATATTACGTGGCAACAGGCTTACATTGCCAAACTAAAACCTTTTGAAGACATTTGCAATAACAGAATTCCTAACTAGTCAAAGCAACTAATTAATAGCCTACTTAATTAAATCCAGGTAAGTATTAGATTGGCTGCGCCTTAAACAAATGAAGCACACACATTAGCAAATTTAGCCCAGGGGTCTTGCGTAAAATAAACAAAAACAAAACAAGTTTCTCAATCTCTTAATGTAAAGTCTTAATTAGTGAATTAAATGTTCCATTCCCAATACGATGGCACAATTTGCAATAACAGCAAAATCTATGGCACAAAATGAAAGAGATAAATTACTTAATCTATTGTCATTGTGATAAAGGATTAAAGACAGTATTCCTTTGTCTCGGAATTCGCTTCAGTAGCGAACAAGAAAAATGTCACAGTTCAAAGAGTAGTGAATTACAGTCTGCTTGACTATTTGGGCTAGAGTCATTTTACGGGAAATAAGTCACTGGTAGATTGTAAAAATTCGGTACACATACCTAAGCGTCTCGCGAAGTACCCCACGCTATCAGGGACGAAAGCCGCCAAGCCGCATGGGAAAATTCCGGAGACACGCTGAAAACTCAAGAAATCAGCATTCGTTGGCGTTGTTGAAAGCAGACCACGTTTCTCTCCAATATGTCGCATCCACCGAAGCAGAGAGATCCAAAATCCCGAAAAGCTAGCCACAATATCAAAAACTATTTGATTTACACGAAAGTTGGTGTATTGGGGTTTTAGAGGTCGCTGATTACGAATCTGAGCTCCAAATAACTGAAAACAGCATAATAAACCAAAATAGGTAACTTGAACGACAATAAATATATATATTTGATAAACATTGATATATTAGGAGTATGATCATTCATCTCGCTGTGAAGCAAAAAAAAATTATATACAGGATGATTCAAATCGTGTGTAAAACAATTTAAAGGGGTATTATAGAGGTCAAGGTAAACACAAAAAAGTCATATGACCATGGGTTCGAATATGAACGATAACTCAGATATGAACGGAAATAAAAATGCCGCCACAAAGACAACAAGTTAATAACTCAGGTTCTGTAAAGCCTAGATTAATGAAATTCGGAGGAATAACAGGGTACTTAAAACTGTGTATATCGTTAAAATTTGATCGAATTCCAACAAGACGTTTCCGAGTTATTCTTTCAACATCATTACACGTGTTCACTTGTGAGTACTAACCAGCACTTTTTACAATTCTGATTGCGTAACTCTGAAACTTCTCCTTGGAATTCGATTAAATTTTAACGGTATACACAGTCTTATGTACCCTGTTATTCCTCCAAATTTCATTAATCTAGGCTTCACAGAACCTGAGTTATTTATTAACTTGTTGATCTTGGTGACGCCATTTTTATTTCTGTTCATATCTCAGTTATCGTTCAAACTCGGACCCATGTTCATATAACTTTTTGTGTTTACGTTGTCCTCGATAATACCCCCTTAAATTGTTTTACACACGATTTGAATCACCCTGTATATTTCGTACATTTAAAAAAAAAGCATCTTTGTTGTAAAGGCAAAAATCGCAATCAATATCAGACTCGTAATGAATGTCAAAAACAATGTCGTTTCCTGAAGAATCAGTATCGAAATAGCTATATAGGGTGTTTTTGAATTGAGTACAGATTTTTTGGGAGATGATAGAAGAGGTCCTTAGAAGTATTTTTTGTCATATGAACATGGGGTCCCCGCAGCTCCGTTTACTTACAATACTGCATTGAACAATCAAATGACACCGGGACGCCGTGTGCGTTGGTAGGCCTAGATTATTTTATTTTTAACAATTAACACAAGCAATCTACTGTATAACTTTTACAGTTATTGTTCGAAATGACCGCCATTTGCTTCATAGCACAATTCGCAACGCTTTATAATGGATTGATGTACGCGTGGAAACAGTTGATTTGCACGGTCGCTGATGTCACCTGATGCCGCGACAACACGAGTCACCAATTCTTCTTCGGTATCTACGGGTTCGGAGTACACCATTGATTTTATGCTTCCCCATAAAAAAAATCCATCCAAGTAACTGGTCCGCCACGACCAATCCAACAAACAAGCACGTGCACCTTGAAATTTCTTTGCAAACAAATAAAACTAACCTAGACTCATTATGAATACGAAATTTCGATCTTAATACACAAATAAAACTTGCAATCAACTTACTGCATTTGTAATACAAACAGTTGGTATAGCAAGGGTGCTGTGAATCATCTGTCAGACATATTTTTTTGCAGGCATCTCTAAATTGTACACAGTCGTTCAAACTACACTTAACGAGATGAGGCAGCAGGAAAGATGTAATTAGTAAAACCAGCATTATTAAACTATTCAACATCGTAAACAAAAGAATATGCAGACTGTTTTTGAAATTATTATAAATTTTTTGATCAAAATTTCAAATGTTAGCAGGAGCTGAGAAAAATTCTTCAGAAGGAATTGTGTGATCTCAACTTTCAGTGCCGTCCTGCCAATAAAAATTCTTAACACAGTTGTAGTTCGTACATTTTATTTCATAACTTTGAAAACAATAATAAAATACGATAGAGCATACAGTTCGGTTTTAAAAGCAGTTTTATAATCGTGAAGAAAGAAATCGTAAATTCGTTGCAACAAAAAAATAGCAATAACATTAGCAACTGAATTTCTTTAAAATATTTATAAAAATAAAAATAAGTATCTTTTTATTTAATACCTCTCTTTTCCGAATCCAATATTATTGCTTGTCTAAGAACATACAATATACAGAATGTAGATAGTTTACTATAGATAAATGTTAGTCTGTATAAGAGGTAATAGCACAAATTAAAAAATTACAGGTGCGACAAGCCCATATTAAACAGTGCGAGATAAAATTTAGCAGCAATCCTAGCGGTATCAAGGACACAATATCAAATGCCATGCTAACGCAAGCAGTATTTTAGTCAAGAATGGAATGAAATCTTAAAGTATGCGTGAATAAAGAAAGACTCTAGTTACAGGAAATGAAATTTTTATGGGGAAAAAACGTTTCAGAATAAAAACAAATTATCACGTATCGCTCGATGGCGTTGTGGTCACTGTCTCTTACGGTTTGTATTCACTTGTCGCATCTGTTTTCTTTAATCTGTCGTGAGAGGCATTTTCACACCATAGTTTTTCATATTTTTTCATTACATAAATGTTAGATGGATTTAAATATACGATGAGATCAAAAAGAATGGTTCCATATTTATTGAACACCATTTTAAGATAACCTGAAAAAACTAAACTGCCGATGTATTCTTTACCTTAAGACCTGTCGACTTTTTGTATAAAAATGAAACGTACGCCTCCTAATTTACAAGAATTTCTTTTAGTTAATAGGTTACAATTCATCCATCAAGGGCCTTGTTGGATGGGTAACAATTGACGACTCCTGTAAGATGGTCGCAGCAGCCGGGACCGACGGCTTTACGTGCCTTCCGAAGCACGGGTGGGAGGGGGTGAAGGTCGTATGTCGCTGATGGTCACCCATCCAGTGATTAACCGTGCCTGATGTTGTTTAACTTCAGAGAACGAGTGTGTTGAACACCAGTGAAAGGCCACCAGGCCACGACTTCCCCATCAATAGTTGAAGTGATTTTATAGTGCGGTAGCTAACTCGTGTTGTGGTAGGTAAAGAATCGCTAAACGAAGGGAACTTAGTGACTTTGATAGAGAAGTAATAATCTGGTGCTACATTGCGGATATGTCTATTCGTAAAATTTCGGGACAATTATCTCACTCACGTTCAATTATTGATGATATCATGAAGAAATGGAACACTACAGACACCGAACACGCACGCTTCATATCGAACAATCACTAGAGATCACTGCACGCAACCGGCTGGTGATAAAACGCGAGGTTTATAAAACAGCAAGAAACCACTCCAGGTCATCAACAAGGAATTCCAATAGGCAACAGGAGTTAGTGCGTATTACAAAACTTTGCGGAATTAACTGATGCATTCGGCATCGAGCCCATGTGTAGCTGCAGACAAGGTTAATATCTTGCCAAACAACAAGGCTGCCAGACTCCAGTGTTGTTTGTATGCTGGCATTGGACTATCATTTTTGTAAGCGTGGAAAAACATTTTGTGGAGTGATGAATCACGCTACGATCACAGATATACGTTACCATTGAATATGGCATTTCCTCATGGTCATGCGCTTTTACCTTTCGACCACGGTCTACAGATCGAGTTTCCGACATTTTCCATTGTTTCGTGAAGCTAAGGAAAACAGATTGCGCCAGAACGCGTAGATCGCACGGGGGCCGACCGTGACCTACGATAGAGGTATTAATTGAAACTGAAACTAAAGTTTCTATCTCCCGATAGGGCGGCGCTGCAGGCGCGGTTGGGCCGATTGTACATGCAGCGCCACTTTTCAATGGAGTTCTCTATTGGGAGCTAGAAGCTTTAACTTCATTTTTCACTGAAGCTCGATGACCATTTATATCTATCTAGACTTAACCATTGTCAATCAATTTCAGGACACTGTTACACAATTGGCCTGTTGCCTTTTGATGCCTTTGTAATTTATTGTATAGTCCATCCAGCATTTGTTTGCGTGAAATGTTATGCTTTGTTCAATTTTTGTTGTAACAATCTCCAACAACTGAGACGGCCATCGCTTTTCGCGCAAACTAAAACTGGATAGACTATGCAGGGCAATGACGTATATTAAAGATAGACTCCGAATCCTATTGTTAACAGCGGCAAAAAGTGAAGCAAATTGAGCCATGATAGTTCTGGGCAGGAGTGAGCCGTGGAGTAATTAGCTGTCTGGCTGATTTGTTTTTGAAGATTTTGGGCCTGAGTAATAATTAATTCAAAACCAATCCTCAAAGTTAAACTGCGTACAACTGTACACACAGACAAGAAAAAGGATCAGGAATCATTTTCCACAAAAATAAATCAAAAATACGTAACTAAAATGAAAATACGTAACTGAAAGACAATCGAAACGAAATTGAAATTGAAACCATGATCGAAAAATTGTTTATAAAATATAATAAAATACTTCAAATACAAAGTAAACGAAAAGATAAACTCATCACTCCGTGATCGGTGTGTGAAAGAATTATTAATCAGCTACTCTTGTGTTTAGCCATGTGTTTTGCATAAATCTTCACTCACTTTAGGCCATGACAGTTTTGGGCATGGAGCTTCCCAATTTGCTTCAAGTTACAACAATAGGATTCGGAGTCTATCTTTAATATACATCATTGATGCAGGGTGATTCAAATCGTGTGTAAAACAATTTAAGGGGGTATTGTTTCCGAGAAGTTTCCGAGTTACGCAGTCAAAATTGTAGCAAATGCTGGTTAGAGTGAACACGTGTTATGATTTTGATTGAGTAACTCGGAAATTTCTTGTTGGAATTCGATCAAATTTTAACGGCATACACAGTTTTATGTACCCTGTTATTTCTCCAAATTTCATTAATCTAGGCTTTACAGAACCTGAGTTATTAACTTGTTGATCTTGCTGGCGGCATTTTTATTTCTGTTCATATCTGAGTTATCGTTTGAATTCGGATCCATGGTCATAGGACTTTTTGTGTTTACCTTAACCTCTATAATATCCCCTTAAATTGTTTTACACACGATTTGAATCACCTTGTAGATTGAAATCATTGGCTAACTCTTTACGTTATCATGAAGACCCGAATATTTTTATCCTACAATGTTTTAATAGCTCTATAGATATTCGTCAGCCTCAAAGATTTAGATTTATCACTCCTAGGCTATCTAATTTTAAACGTAAAATGTATCCTTATAACACTTTTAAATTTTGGAATGACTCGACATATGTGCGAAGTTGCCTTTTTGCTTTTCTCGTTCTGAGTGTATCCTTAATTGCACACATTTTAATAATGTCTTAAAATCATATAATTTAAAAAACCGTAAAATCTTTCAACTTTGTTAATATAACCATCGTGAACTTGATTGTTGACTCAACTTACAAAGGACATAAACGTAGTTGTACGAGCACTTTTTTTTTGCGCGCAAACACATCTTGAAAGCGTTGCATTCAAGTGAAGCGGATTCGTGCGTATTGTTGAGTCATGACCTCCTTTATTATTACAGACCAGTTTTACTGCTAACTTCCAGTGTTGCTTTTGGCGTGTCTCAATTTTGCCATGGCTCTATTTAACCTCATTCTCTTTACCAAATGAGATAAGCATAATGTAGTGCAAACAAAATAAAAAAAAATTTAAAAATTTTGCATAGACACTTTTATTTTAAATCGCGAATAAGAAGAAAATCTAAATTTGGTTAATGAAACGAATACTTATTTAGTTTGTTTTTAACATCACTGAAAAGTCACCTGACCATCTTAGTCCATGCAACACATTGTTGGAGGGAGGTTAATAATTATAGCTCCTGTGATTGTGTAGTGTCTCCAAACGCAACAATAGAAATCTGCTATTAAAACGGGTCTGTAATAACAAGTTAACGGGCGCCCCCCCCCGGTTTGGGAGTGGAAGAATTGATTTTCTCGTACGTAGTATTTAGAAAGGGGGGGGGGGGTAGGGGGGGGG
>JAHWFO010001990.1:548574-572298 GCA_023313115.1 Rhysida immarginata
CCCCCCCCCCCCCCACCCGTTTTTTAAATCGAAAAATTGATTTTCTCGTACGTAGTATTTAGAAAGTGTAAAAGTGCTCTATCTTCTTTCGTTTCTCATCATTTCCGTTCGAGAGATATATTACATGCCATATGTTGTCATAGTTCTAAAGACCAAGTAATTGCCACCCCCACAATTCCGACCCCATTGGGATAATTTGGGCCAAACTTCATAGTAATGTTGATCTTGCTTAGAGGAATCTGCATACCGAATATCACTCCTTTTGCATAAATACGCGTAGACCTTTTGGTCCCCTCTAATTTACGCCACCGAAACACCGACCCCAGTGGGCCATTCAAAACCAAACTAAATAGTGAAAGTGCACATACCCATAGTAAGCTACGTTCCGAATTTCAACCTTCTACCTCAAAAAATGCGGAAATTATGAAGGGGACGGACGGACAGACAGACTGACATTGTGAAAACAATAAGTAGCTCCATTCTTCCGTTACTTAATAACGGAGGTCATGGTTGAATATTGGAAGAAAGAAATTGAGAGCGCTTTAACAATTGAGTCTTTGCATGGCTATATGTGCTCAAATTTTTTCGTTTTCTCGGTTTATTTTGAAAAATTTATCATCTTCTTATTTTGCAAGGATCAATAACAGCTTTAGATGAGTAACATATATCAATTGCGTGGGAGTGTATTTCCCAGAACATGTTCGTGTAATTCTCTTGTTAGTGAATTTATGATGTAATACCAAAGACGATAAGAAAATAAGTAAATGGGCGTACTGTCCGTTACGTAAAATTTGACCTATTTTATGATTTAGAAATGTAGACACATGCATTTAAAAGGTATCGAGCAGCTAAATTCGTTTGTCAGTAAATTGTCTTTTTTTTAATTGAGCTATATCAATGACAAATATTATAGAGACTTGGCAAAAAGGAAAAGAATGTGGTATCAACATTCTTATTCAATACCATTCACAAATATTTAATAAAGTTACTTAGATCAGATATTTCGAGCTTATTTTTGGATTTATGTAGTCGAAATTATTGAAAATAATGATAGAAGTAGTGTACGAATAAATTTAATGAACTCAATAACTTTCAGACTTATTACAAATCAAATATCGATAAAATACACAGAAGGTAAGCTAGAGTCAATTATTTTATCTTGAAAAAAATTTAAATTTAGCCTTCCGATGCTTGAATATTCTGACAAGACTTTGTTGACTGAACAGCTGTAAATTACCATTTCGAAACTTGGTATTATGACGTTATATTTTGTATTTACCGTCTTGTGTTTATTTTAACAAAAAATACGGCATTTTGAAATCGGATACGGACTTTTGAATCACCTTGTATTTTATTTCCAATTCAGTTATTTTCTTAATGTCTACTTTTAATAAACTCAATTGTACTTGTATTGCTAGGTCTTAAGTGATGGGAACATAACAGTTCCATTTTCCCCTAGAATTGTTAATGTTCCGCTGTGATAGAATTCATGTCATTTATATTAGTTTTATTCACCAAACGAAACATTTCCCGGTTTCTATATGTTTAAAACTGACGAGTTGATATACTACTAACGCAATTATTAGTAGAGGTTTATATTTGATAAAAGGTCGTTAGAAATTTTAAAAACAGATGCCTCGGTGGCTCAGTAGGTAGAGCGTGAGTCTCATAATCTCAAGGTCGTGAGTTCGATCCTCACCCGGGGCATAGTAATTTTATTTTCATTTCAAAACTCAAAATGTTTATGTAAGATACGTACTAGATTGCCGCGCATATACTACAAGAATAATACCCGGCTTCGCTCGGATTGGTTGAATATATACAGGTTGTTTTGGCAAATTTTGCAATAAATAAATTTGATTTTATTTGTAATTTGACTAACTTCTTAAATAAAAGTATGGCAAGTCAAAAACTGTGGACACAACGAAAAGGAGATTAAATAAAATCTTGTAAACATTCCAAGGAGGAGCTTTAACTGTGAAACATTTATATATTATTAACACGAAATTAGTCCGCCCGAGTAGAGCAAGGCAAGTAGCGGGCCATGTGGTCGTCTATTTTTACCCCTTTATCCGCACTTTTTATCCACCCCTCCCCACTCCACTCCAAGTTTTTTTTAATCAAAAAATTGATTTTCTCGCACATAGTATGCAGAAAATGTAAAAGAGATCGATCTTCTTCCCTTTCTCATGATTTCCGAACGAATGACATATCACATACCGTATGTTGCCATAATTCTGAAGATCAACTGACTGCCACCCCCGCAACTTTGACCCCCAATTGGGGCTAAAATTCATAGTAATGTAGATCTTACCTAGAGAAATCTGGATAGTGAATTTCACTCTTTTACATACCTAAATATCCCATAGAACTTTTGTCCTCTCTGAATCCCACCCCCGACTTCAGTGCATCAATCACAAGCAAACTAAATAGTGAAGGTGGACATGCCCATAGTAAACTACATTCCCAATTTCCACCTTCTACCTCAAAAAATATAGAAATTATGATGGTGATGGACGGACGTTGTAAAACCAATAAGTAGCTCCATTCTTCCTTATAATATAGATTACTAGCTGAAGTACCCGGCGTCGCTCGGAGAAAAATATAGCGTTTTTATATTTATGTATATAGAAAATAAAAGATACACTGTATTCCCGCGCGAAAGATTGCAGATATTCTTGATGCTGCTTCACGGAACAATCGCAAAAGTCTTCATTAAACAAAGCAAACGTCACAATTTTTAATGCTGGCAAAAAAAACCATTCAAGCTGCAGGTAAATTGAATTTTAAAAATAAACTACAATGGAAAGGAAGAAAGAAAAAATAAAATCCTTTCTTAGCGAGCACCTAGAACCCAAGAGAAATATACTTGCCAAATCTCAAGTTTGTAGGTTTCATAGTTCTGGAGATTTCGTGATGAATGAACATTTCCCCCCCTCTTTTATAACGTGTGTTTCAAAAGTTGTGTGCCAAATAGATTAATTGGTTGCTTTGATTCTGTAGGTAAAATAGTGAAGCAGACAAATAATGCTGACACCGGAAAAACGTGCAGAGCTGATACTTCTTTGTGGAGATCATCACAGAACATCTCGTGAAGCTGCAGACGAATTTCATCGCCGGCACCCTGGTATTTCCAAGCCCACCAGATACACTTTTACGCGTGACAGAAGAAAATTTGGATCGTGAGAGACATTGTCTTCGAGTGCATGGTGTACATTTTGAACATGAACGATAAGCTTGCGAAACCTTGTGAACATAAAGCCAACATTCATAAACTTTTCATATGGCACGCGACTTTTGAGACACACGATATAGTATAGATGAGCATTTGAGCAATGGTGTGTCGACAAAGCGATTTCACCTGCGCGTGCCGATGTCAATAATGCCTAAAAGATAAACAGAAAGTAACAATATATTCCTTCTTGACAAATCGATTGTTATATGACATGCCATTATCTTGGTATTCTTTACACTCACTGTTTTAGCACGTGAATTCGACTTGAAGGGTTCCACGAAGAATTCTGAAAAGTTGCTACGACCGAGCTAAGACCTTGATGGTCGTATTTCTGAAAACATAATTTGAAAAAAATTAATCCTTGTTCCAGTTATCGTGCAAATGGCGGACGGCCGGCCGAATAAACGTAAGACCAAGCGTGCATTCTTATAAGTAGCGTTTTGCTAAAGTTCCTAATAAGCAAACCGCTAATCCACACAAACATAGTTTAATGACCCAAATGTACATTTCGGGGGCTAGGCCTCCTTCATCTTCTTAACCTTATAGGGTTTAATTCACCCATTATTTCCAGAAAAAATCCGTTGCATGAAAAATGTGTGTTTTTCACTTATCCGCGTAACCCGCTGCAAATCATTAAAACTCGATAAAAAAAAAACCCTATTCACTCGTTTAAGATAATTTATTTAGCTCGGGTTGATTGAATAAGTGGCAAATTTGTTTAGGTAAATGCAAATACCCGTATTGTACAACAGGAGATGACCAGATTTCCACATGGTGAGAGAAATGGTGAAGCAGATGATATGGGCGCCTGTCATATCGTTTGCAGCGTGCTGTGAACGTTCAGGGGACTACTTTGAGGCCCTTTAGAACGGGTATGTGCTGTAATGATTCTGGAACATGAAAGTTGTAATGTTATATCAACTACCTTAATAAACATGAAGAGCAAAATATTTCCGTGTTGCTAAATGTCCGTACATTTCCTCCATTCCTTGTCCTTTCATCTATATATTTCGCATTTTCCACCCACGGTCGAAATCTCACAAAAAAATAGTTGCCATGACTTATGCCCCAACCCTCGTATTAAGGTTATTTTTTACATTGGGCTTAATTATTGAAAATGCAAAATGCGAATGTATTATCGATAAACAGTTAAAACGTTAATATACAGGTTTATCTTCGAAGACTCTTTTGTAGGCAACATTTTTGCTTGTCTACCAGGAGCATAGATGAAAATGTGTTCTGGAGAAAAAATGCGCGAGCATGCCATTGTTATCCATGCGAAAACCACGGACTCCAAATTGATTCCGCTAATTTTATTGATTGTCCGTACGCCACAAACCCACAAACACTGATGGAATTAAGAGATCAGATTGAACATTCTGTCAATGATATTCCATTAGCTACAATCCAGTCGGAAATCATTGAGTCTGTGTCCAGCTAAGTTTACGTAATGGGTTCTGCGATGAGAGCGTTTGGATGAAATAATGCCCCAGATCTATAGGGTGATTCAGTCAATTTCTGACCATTTCACTCGAATGACGTGCATTAGGGATAAAGAATTGAAATAATATGAACGCCATATCGAATTTATAAATAGTTGGAGTTTGTATTGTTGCAACGGCGCTGCATGAAAATCGTATTGTTGAAAAATGGCGCACGCTTTATCAACAGAGCAGAAATGCAAGGTTGTCGAATGGTATTTCGAAACAAAATCACCTATAACCGTGCAAAGAAAGTTCTGGAAGGAGTATAAGTGTCGAGACGCACCACGCAGGCATGCAATCATGGATTTTGACAAGCAATTTCGTGCCTCTGGATGTGTTAAAGGCAAGAAAAAAATGTTCGCACAAGGTTGGTCGATTCCCCTACCAAAAACCCCGTTCGCCGTCTATCCATTGAAGAAGGGCTGTCGTATACCACGACGTGGCGAATTTTGAGAAAGGATTTACACCTGTGCCGTATAAGATCCATGTTTATCAGGAGTTAACAGACACTGGAAGACAGAAGCGACAACGATTTGCGATGGAGTTTGCAGCAGAAATGGAAGCCAATCAGGACATTGTGGACAACCTGCGGGTGTCAGATGAGGCCTTCTTCCATCTGTCAGATGACGTTAATAAACACAACGTTCGTTTTTGGGGTTCCCAGCAACCTCATGAGATCCATAAGTCACCTTCATCCACGAAAGGTTATGGCTTGGTGCGCGATTTCCAAAAGAGGCATGATTGGTCCGTTCTTTTTTGAGGGCACCGTAAAGTCACAGGCTTACCTTAACATGTTGGAAACCTTCTTCATCCCCGAGCTGCGAAGGAGGCGTATTCCGCTTCGACATCAATGGTTTCAACAGGAGGCTTGAAGTTAAATATTCCCAATCCGGAGTTTACCGCCGACAAATATTCCCAATCCGGAGTTTACCGCCTGAATTGTGCGTTTTGCGATAAGTTCTATGTGGGATTATCGACCCGCAATCTTGCATTGCGATTCAAGGAACACATTGACTCGTATAAAAAACGGGACCGTGTCTCCCACTATGCAAACCATCTCGCAGATTCCGGACACACATTGAAGACAAAAGAAGAGGTTATGTCTGTCTTGCACATCTGTAATAAACCAGAAAAAACTGCTACCCTCGAAGCGATCGAAATATTCAAGGCCAAGAGATCCACCCCACACTTGCTTCTCAATTGCCAGACGGACTTTAACGTGTTTGCAATACTTAGTTCTTTATCTGATCTACTATGATTTTCTCTCGTTTTCTTTATTTTATGTTTCTTCTGCATTTTGTAAGTTTCTTACCCCTTTATTTTATTATGTTTTTTTATGTAAATTCTCTTGTCTTCGGACAACCGGCTATGTTCTCTTTTCGGTCCGCGTTAAACGCACCATCTCTGTACAACTTCTCTTTTGTGTATCTTAAAATTTTTGTATTTATTCTATTTTATTCTACTGGCCATTACGTCCTTTTTCTCATTGGCCCCCTTGCTTTATATCCTATTGGTTCTTGTATATATTTACGCTCATTGCTTAACTTGTACCACTGTTCTGTATATATAAAGGCTTGCATGCCTCTTGCTGTATATCCTTGACAAAGCCGGGAATAAATGGCGAAACTAGTTGGAACTCCTGATGTCCCTCTGTTATACTGTAAGGCCACCACCTGTTTAGTCTATTCCTAAACATAAGGTGGCTTCGCCGTAATACTTAACTTTAAAGTTTTGGCACAGGGTATTTTTTAACAAATTTTATTGGAGCTTGCTGTTGATAGCAATTAATAAATCGTCAATGTAAATCAAGACGAATGTTTCTTTCCTTTCGTCAGTGGATACACGGGGCTTGAAATTTGTAGGGCGAAATCCAATGCCCCGAACTATGTCGATTAACTTTGTGCCATTGACGGCCAGCTTGGCGTATCCCATATATTGCTCATTTTAATTTGCATACCTGGTTTCCTCTACGTAAACTACATAGCATCTGTTGCGCTTTGTAGCGGATATCAGTGTCCTTTTCTTCAGGAGCCCTTTTATCGAGTGTTTCTTCTAATAATTGTGACCTCCATATATGTTTCCACGTCGAGGTCTCCATACAAGTAGGCTGTTGTGACGTCAAGTTGAGGAATTCTAATATCTAATTCGGCTGAGAGGGTCATCAACAATCTAAACGAGCCGAGTCTGGCTAATGGAGAAAACGAATCGTAGAAATCGATCCCTTGAAGCTGAATAAATGATGGAGGTGCTTATTCGAGTCTTGAGTCGTTCAAAGGTGCCATTGTTTTGAAATTTGTTTCCGAGGACAGTCGTTGTGCCGATGACCTTTTGGTTCACTGGTCGATCTACCAAGTCCCACACGTTTTCCAAAAAACTTTTTGTCTCTTGATAAATGGCTCCTCTTCATTCGTCACCATGGTCGCCAAGCACTGCATTGGATAGTGAGATTTCATTTACAAGTGCATCATACTCTGCTTCTTGTATTTTGTGAGAAGAGTCGTCATCCACCTCTACCTCGAGTTCTCCTCTTTCATCGTTAATCGGAAGTTCAGGAGGATTCTCGTCCTTAAGCTCAATAGGGTTTGTAATTAATTTATATTCTGTTTAGGCCTTCCAGGTTTCCCTGTGAAGATTTTCCCGAAGCTCGTTTTGCTTGAGTTTTCTGTTCATCGTTTGTTGATTGAATATCTTCAAACGATGTTAATCGAGGTAGATCACTTTCTGGCGGTGTCACTTCATTTCGATCGGTGTCATATTCCTCAGGTGAATATGGCTCATGGGAGGCATTCAAGAGTTTAAAACGTCCATTTATAGTGTTTTCATTGATTATGTCATCCATCGAATTATTTTGGTTGGACTCCTCCAGGAATTTAACATCTCGGGTAATACATATTTTGCGTTCCTTGGGCATCCATATTCGATACGGTTTGTGCGTATCCGTATAACCGACGAACTTGCCTTCCGTAGCTTTTGCATGAAACGATCCATTATTCGGATGTTTGTTTTGAACACCTTGAAAAATTTTGAGGTCCGGACGTCGATTGGTCCATTTTTCAAAAGGGGCATCGCCTTTTAGAACTTTAGTACTGCATCGATTTTTGATATAATTGGCAGTAGCGATTGCTTCAGTCGAGAAAGACGGGGAAATCCTGACGGTAGAAGTATGTAGCGTGCTCATTTCGTTTTAACAATAATTGGAAAAATTCATTCAGGTAGCCTAAAGCGGGTTTCACAAATTTCTTGCGACGTGCGAATCTGGGCGCGGAGCGTCGCACCGCAAACCTATACCGATAGATGTTAATAGATACTGATAGATGGCGTCCTATGTCCATCAGTGAGAATTCAATTCAATTCACGTGAGATTCGTCGATTCAATGGCGGTCCGAGGATTTTAACAAAAACAGTGGCCGTACTGAAAGCGATTGTAAAATTGTTAGATCAAGAAAAAAATGTAATGATTAAATGGAGTGACAAGTAGATTGTAAATCCAAAATACAGCATATTCGGTCAAGAAGTCGGCAGATGACAAAGTGCTGCTTCCACGAGAGATCTGTTTTTGCGTTCCGCCAAACAGTTCTCTTGTGGGGTATACGCAGTTTTCAACCGTTTCTTGATTCGAATTTGGTCCCTGCGGGCGTTGCAATATTCTTTTCCATTGTCGGATTGAAGGGCTTTAATTTTGCATCCGGTTTGCTTTTCCGCTAGGCTTTTATATTCCAAAACTTTTTCTGCCACTTTACTGCGGAGAAAAGAGACTGCACACCATCTGCTGTAGTCATCAATAAAGGTGAGGAAGTATCGTGCTCCGCCATGATATTCGACGCGCATGGTCCGCACAAATCTGACTGAATGACTTCCAGTGGTGCAGAGGACCTCTCGTTGCAGCCGGCCAGATGGCCGAGAGGACTAGGGCGCAAGCTTTCTAATTCTCGAGTCCCGCTGGTCGTGGGTTCGAATCCCGCTGAGGGCATGAATATTTGTGTTTGTCCCGGGCTGCGTACAGTGTAAAAGGCGCAAAATGACCAACCAACCAACCTCTCGTTGCACATTGGAAAAGGCAAGCGGGTCAACTTTCCAGCGATGCATATCTTACAAGTAGGTGGATTTACGGTTAGGTTAGGTTAGGTTAGGTTAGGTTAGGTTAAGTTAGGTTAGGTTAGGTTAGTCAATATATCGTTTTTGGATTAAGGACCGTAAGTCATTATCGTTGAGGTGACCAAGACGTTGATGCCATCTTTCTTTGGCAGAAAGCTTTTAACTCAAAACTGCGTTAGCTTCCTTTGATGTAAAACAAAATCGCCATTACGATGGGCCTTAAATCGAACATTCCCACGTGTATCCTTAACGGTCGCTCCTTTCTTGGTAAAGATTACGACGTTCTTCCCGTTGACCAGTTTTACGACTGACAGAAGATTTGTCCGAAGATCAGGAGCAAACAATTCGTTTTTTTAGTTCGCAATAGAGACTTCGAACGTCCATTTCCATCGATTGAGAGAGCAACGTCTCTTTTGGCTTCGATCTGGGTAATGGTGCTATCGGCCAAATGGAGTCCAGATTTCATTTCTTTTGCTTTGGTGAAGAGCGTCATATCGTTACACAAGTGAGAAATGGCTCTACTGTCTAGACATCATTAATTACGTTTAGGAAGGTTGATTGACAATGACGTCAATGTTGCCTCGAGGGCATCAGCACGACGAGTTTCATCAGCATAACCTCGATGTTGGCTTTCATTCTTTTTCTTTTTCCGGCATTCAGGAATTTTATGTCCTGGAATCCCGCAAAAAAATGACATTTGATTGGCTTTCTTCTGTCTGTATGACTCTTGGAGTCGGATTTTCCGGACCTTTGTGCTTCGGGTCGGAAGGGAAAATGTTTGTCGAGTAATCCGTCTGTTTGAATCGCTGATGACAGACTTCTCTTCTGGAATCGCTTTCGAAGTGATTCAGCGGTAGGGACTACGTCACAAGTCTCTATTGCGCATCTGAAATTTTCGAAGGAGTCAAGCGTGTAAGAGCATAATGGTCAAGAGATCGCCACGTCTATGGATTGCAGTTTATCGACAGCATCGAAGAACTTAGATAGCATATTATCAGCTTCTTGCATCTTTTGCTGAGTGAGTTGTTTCAGCAAAGTTACCTTGCGAGCGGGGCCTATGGAGGTGTATATGGTCTCCAGCTTGTCCCAAATTTCCTTCAAGCAGTGGCGGCTCGTCCATAGGCACTGCGGCACTACAGCACCCCCAGCTTCACTTTCGATATCGATAAAATTCAATATAATGTGTCTTTTTTTCTTTAATACTATTTTTATACATCTATATTACATGATCCTTAAGCTTAATGTCACTGGCTATTTCCTAGTTCGTGAAAAAATTACAATTTTCCGCCGCAGTACCTTCAGAAATTTTAGCTACAAGCGCCACTGCCTTCAAGGTATCGCAATCCCGAATCTAAATTCAGAAGGACTAACGGCTAAAATCAAATCGGACTTGGCTTTGCGGCCCTGCTTGATCCAATGATCAAGGGCTGTTTGAGTCGCCAATTGCTTTTGGCTTCGGTTTCTCACCATATAATCAATCCCACGTTTCGTTTTTGATGAGGAGAGCCTGAACTTGCATCCTCCGTGTATCATAATTGTCCTTCGAGAGAGTTTCGAATCGTGTCGCATTAACCATATTCGCCTTGTTGGAAGAAGCCAGATACATAATTTCAATTCAGTTGATTCGGTGAAACGTGGACTGGAATTTATCGCTTGATATTCATCTATTGGCAAATTAAGATCTCAGTAAAGGCAGTCAGATTGAATTTGAACTCTTTAGTAATCGTTAGGTTTGAAAGTCCTACCTTTCGTATGCAGTCGCGCAGTGGCTGACGATGTCTGGGAACATAACTGATAGATTTTGAAAGGTGTAGGATATTCAGAAAGGAAACACCAAACGAGTTGTTAAGCAATAACGACTGTAATGACTATTGTATTAATAGTTTCCTAATTTGACAAACATGTAAAAATGCTTAAATATAAATAACGATGGCAATGAACATAAGCGTCTGTTTTATTCCTATGACAAAAGAATGGGAAGCCACACAGCACAGCAACAATGTTGTGTCTAGGCAAACGCCCATGAATGTAGCGCCATCTGATAACACTAGTCTGCAAATTTAAAAAAATTTGAGCGCCGACACTATTTCAGCTGATTCTTATGTAAAATGACCTCCCGAATACGAAAATAACCTTCGATTTCCCCTTTCATCCACCATTTTCGGGGGATGCCCCCCAACCCATTTTTATCATTTTTCGATAGATTTGGAGGGTTGAAAAGGTTTATTTCAGCCTTTAAAATTCTTCTAAGGGGCTAGAAGGCTAAAAACTTCTAAAACATGAACATTTATAGGTGACGGGTCCACCCCCCTGAGCGTAATGGTAACACAAACCTCAATCAGGTATGCGCTGGGGAGTGGGCTTATCAAGGGTTTGGAACCAAACTATTAGAGATATACTGACACAACAACTGGTTGGGTTAACAAAAAGCAATTTATTCTCATTAATATTCTCCTTATATTTACGATGACACTCACAGTTTCTGGTTAACCATACCTTACTTAAAATTGATGGGGACCCCTCGAACAATACAACTAATTCAACTCGCTTGTTAAGGCGGAGACACACATGCACGGTTTACATCCGACGAGCTGTCGCATGCGACTCTGGAACGACTACTTCCGGTCTCAAACGGCCAGTCGTAGGAGTCGTGCGACTAGTTTTTCAAACTTCAGCTCTGTCCGACTTTCACGCGACTTGTCGTTCACGATAACCAATCAGGTTGCGAGAATATACACGATTAGCATCACAGGAAGCATCCACACGATTAGCATCACGGGAAGCATCCACACGATTAGCATCACGGGAAGCATCCACACGATTAGCATCACGGGAAGCATCCACACGATTAGCATCACGGGAAGAATATACACGATTTAGCATCACGATTAAAATTAATCTTTGTTGGATTAATAATAAATTGTATTTTTGACGCGTAAATCGAATCCATTTTGGCGGAAATGAATACAGTTTCTTGTGTGACTGCAGCGCTATCACGGACACAATTTGAGTTAAAATGCTTGTCGGTTGAAAGTCGTGCGCGCGGAAGTTGGAAATATGCGTTTTGCTAGTCGCATGCACTCTGGTGTCGCTTCAAGTCGGATGAAAACCGTGCGCGTCAAAGTCGGATATGTGTGTTGGCACCTTCATGCGCTGAGCGACGCTCGTACTAAAAAAAGCTATTGGCACACAATCGCACTAGCCTCATGGCGATTCGGCAAAACGTCATGCGTCTCCTCATATGAGAATGGGAAGAGGAATTCGCTCCCAGGGCTGACGTATCCGACACAACAGCTCCGTGCCCCCGAATAAGTATTCCTCACCAGCACACGCACTCAGGCGCTTAGCAGCTCCTTTAAAGAGCAACAAGCGGCGAGGTACGGTAACCCCTCTTGGCAGTCACGGAAGCAAAGATGTGGCAGCCACTGGCGAGTTTCTGAAGCAGCACTGACGCCGAGCTGTAAGCTTAAGACCTGCGTTCAAAAGCGGCTGGTGCTAAGAACTCGGAATAATCCACTCCACCCAACATATCTAGCCATGACTTCTGCACATTTCCATTCCGACTAATGCTCAGGGTGCAAATAGTTTATTAATTTTAGAAATTGTAAATTTAATAAGACTATAAATACAGCGTTTCTCCATACAAAACAAGTCAACGCGGCACAGGAGTTCTTCCACAGAGGTGAGGTTTCCTATAGCGACACAAGAGTGCAGCATATAAAGAGGTGTTGTGATTCTAACCGATGACCTCGACGGGAGGCTTGAAGACTCGGCTGAAATTATGCACACTTACATCCTCAAATGCTGTTCCTCGCGACGATAAAAGTAAATGAAAATGTCACTCACCAAAATTGCAGCATACCACATATATTACCGGCATCGACTTTATTTGTGTAGGCATCTCGCTCCGGACATACAAGAATCCTGGCACTCGTACAGACGTCATCGAATCTTGGCTACTTTTCCAAGCCCGACGCTCTGCATTCTACTCACCCGGACTTTAAACAAAATTAGGTCGTTCCAATATTTCCAAAATAAAACTGTACATGGTAAATCATGAACTAATCATCAATAAATAACATAACTATAATATAAATAATGGTTATAACCCCGTGACCATGGCGTTCCAAAATGTCAACAAACAAAAGAAGCCCGTTGGTAAACACGTCCGCTCGGCCGTTAAAAGCCGAACTTTTTACAACAAAACAAAAAACACACGCAACCAACGCATTCCTTCCCGGAATTTATTGTAACAATCCTCTGTTGGAAGCTGAGGCGATCTTCTCAGAAACGCTTCCAACAATCGCAGCTCCAACAGAGGGAAACAATCACGCATTCATTCTTCATTTAGCAATCACTCAATACAACAAATACATTCACGCAACCACAAACTACAGGATAAATGACTAATTAAGCAAATAACCGCATCTTTTTGTTAATAATATACCCATCAAACGCTAAACCAGAAACGTATTAAAAAAAAAAACAACACCAATAAGTCAGTTCGCACCCCCTCCCTCACACACACTACGATCTACACAGTCCAGTTAAACGCAAATATAACCCAATGCAACAAATACCCAACACAAGTTTACAAAGGTAAACATTACACATAATCAAAATAATTACTATAGAGTACTAATGCTCTTCACCGGACCCATATGCCACTCCAACTGACATGGAATGTCACAATAGCAGGGGGGGTACATAAGGGGGGAATTACCCCCTTTAATTGTTTAAAATATCATTAAAATTTGATCTATTTTCCGTTTTTTTCGTATTGTAGGAAAAAATAGCGAAAAATAGCTAAAAAATATAGAGAAAATATAGCGAAAAAATAGCAAATTTTAATGATTTTTTAAACAGTTAAAGGGAGTAATTTCACCCCCTAACGTACCTCCCTACTATACATGGTCATTTTGTAGTACTATTTACCCTTCAAGACCCTCAAAAGAATTATAAAAGCTGAAATAAACCTGATATAATCCATCGAAATATACCGAAAAATGATATAATTGGGTTGGGGGGGGGGGGGGGTTGGCAGAAAAAACGGAGGTCATATTCGGATTCAGGAGGCTATTTTATATAAGAATCAGCCAAAATTGAGTCAGGGCTTTTTTTCATGCCGATTAGTGTAATATAAAGAATAAGAGCGGTCGATATTAATTACCTCCAACATATTCGCTCTTGTTTTATCATGTCGAGTTATTTGATGTACTACTTGCTTTATCTTATCATTGAAAATTTTAGAGGATGTCTTGAGGGTACCATTAGAGCACGTGCCATTGTATCAATTACATCATTTTCAAAATGGTTCTTGCGCGGCTCTCCAACTACCTAGAAAGTGGAGGCGGCGCAGCAATTTATTTCATTGTTCATATTTAAAGCCCTTTACTAAGAGAGTTAAACGGAAAAAACCACAGGGGACCCTTCGGGATGACAAGTATAAGAACGTATACAAGGTAGAACAACTCCTTGATGTACGGGGAAAAAAAACAGGTAGAGAATTTCTGGTCAAGTGGGCCAGTTACAAACAGCCTACTTGGGAACCAGAAAAACACTTGCACAGATGCCAATCTCTAGTGCAACAGTTTTTTGAACAGCAACGTACCAGAAGAGGGGCTAGGACTCTAACAAGATATGCGACGTCAAAGGACACCAATGAAGTACCCAGTAATACGCTGGCATTGCAGCATACTGAGGGGGGGGGGCTGTTACGAGCGTCAAAGCAGAAAACGGAAATTTTTTGGAATATAAGTTGGAGAAGGTTGTCAAGACACGGGGAGACACGGGGAGAGGACAGGAACTGAACGTCGGGAGAAGCCAAGGAGGACTCGAGCGAACAGGTTGGGAGGGAGAGGAAGAATTGGGACGGAAAGTGAAGGATGATAAAGAAAGCTATGGCTTTAGAGAAGGAAGCTCGACTTTGAATGAAATAGGAGATATATTCGGAGAAGCAAAGGCGAACTTTGTTGGTGTTAACTTCATTCGAAAATGGACTTGCGAAAACTCCATGAACAAGCTTCAGATGTGAAATAGTATCAATTAAAAGTCAAGGAAATGTATCGTTATATGAAATGCCTCTCTCTCCTCGTCCGGGTCAATGGATAACTCTATGGCAGATAAATTCTTTCATTGAAAGGACAACTGAATTAGAACTTACCTATATCGAGATAATTATAAAGAAAATTAATACTGTAGGACATTTCCCCTGCACGATAAAAGGTTTCTTAGAGTAAGGAATTTGTTATATCAAATCCTTCACTTAAACAGCGACTGAATTGCGTTATTGTAGTAATATCTGGAGCCAGGTTCATCTAAGTTGACCAATATATATATTTAGCATTTTTGAATATTCAAGCTATTGCTTATTGAAAGCTTGAAGGAGTTTTAGGAAGCCATTCATGTTTATACGAGGGTTGGGGCAAAAGTCATGGCAACTATTTTTTTTCTTGAAGATACCAGTCCGGTTGGAAAGTGTGACATATACAGACGAAAGGACAAGGTGTTAACTACATGTGTGGACAATGAATAGCATTGAAATATCGTAACACACAAATTTATTACGATAGTATACAGGGCAATATGGTCTCCACGGTTGCTCATCACTGGTTGACGCACGTCCTTGCTGAAGCTTTCCTACCCACCGTGCTACTGTACGATATGGTAGGGCATTATTCCCAAGGGCTTCCACTAATTCACTGTGACATTCCATCGCATTTCTTCCTCGGAGAACGGCTATTTTGATGTAAGCGCGCTGCTCAACACGGGTTACTTCCATCTCGCACGACACTCACCAACTGACTGATTTCACAGACCTCGCTGCGCTACTACCAGCTATCATAGAGGCATCTGTTGTTCTGCATACACATTATGCCTGCAGAACTTCCACACGACACATATACGTTTGTGATCCGTTCACATATCTACAAGAAAAAAAATAGTTGCCAGAACTTATGCCCCAACCCTCGTATTAATGTATGGAGCATATTTGTTCTAAGATAGCTTTTATTTATTGACTTATGAATTGTAAAAGAAAAGGATATAATTGCATATTGGATGTTCCTAATATTGTCGTATCAAGAGATTTAAATTGCATAATTGCAGTCCTGTATGCTAAGGATAGTTTTTGCTACTTCTTATATTAATCGGATACATTTTCTTATTTCTTTTCTTACCACATCATTCACGTCATTGCTGCCAGAGGACCACCTCATATGAAAGGCGATTTAATACGACATTCCATTTTCAACTTCGAAATGAAAGTTTGGGAGTGTGTTTCGCCAGGAAAAGAAGATACCCGACTTAGGCTTCAGTTTGTATTGGACCCAGATTCCGGCAGTTGCGGAAGAGGTTTCTCAAATTGATAATTTATTTTCCACTGCGTGTTGATTGATAGAAGTTGTAAATCAATAACTTAACTTAGGCTTTTATTATTCACTTGTCAATTCAAATTTAAAAAGAATGAATAATTCTGATGGAACCATTTATTTATATTCTACGAATGAAATTTATTGAATTTAAATTTTATGCTTGTATTCTATTCTACCTCCACACTTCTGTTTACTTATTACATTTAGTTTATTTTAATCGTAACAAGTATATATCATTCAAAATTTTTCGATATTTCCTAATATTTTATTAAGAAAAATGTCTCGGAAAATTGAAAATTTGCGTGGGATCTTCCATTCCGTCTCCACAGAACACGGCGGAACAAGCTGTCATTTCCTGCCGCGAGAACCTGGGGGAATTTCGTCTCCGAGATTCTAGTCGCTTAGAACAATTCTACATATCGTAAGATTTTGCTAACCTGTTTTATGTGGGAATGCCTTCAATTTGTTCTCTGTTTGGATGTGTAAATAGACAGTCAGATAGAAATTTCACGTTTCGTAGATTTCCACAAACAGAATCGATTAAAAAACAGTGGATTAGTAGTTTTTGGCAGCGAGGGAACTGGTATCCAACTCTCCAAGCAGCATCGTGTGCTCATTTCGAAGCGTCTTGCTTTGTCTACGTATCCGCCGTTGTAAATTCAGTATCAATTCAAACAAGAAATTCGCTGAAACTAGATCACATATAAGGTGGAACTAGATGCTCTTGCAACTCTAAACGGGCCTGGCGTTCTTCAAGAACAACGACCGCAATAGCACTCGTTCAACGCCGAAGGAATGAAGAAGTAGGCCTATATACTGTGTAGGGCACACCCCGTCGTAATGTGCACACGCCGACGCGGCAAGCAGAAGATGCCGTTTCACGGTTTAATATATAGGGCTGTATATCGCAGAAGTTTCCGTAGCATTTAATTCTGCTGACAGCCCTTGTACATTGCTGTCACTGTCGGTCTTGTTTTCATATTCGTAGTCCATTGTAGGCCTAATCCAGTGCGATGCCCTGATGGGGAAGCGGGAGAACTGATAGTGGTGCCTGCACTGCCCCTTGACAATTTACTGATAGCGGCGCCTGCAATAGCGTCCAATGTATGATGTCACGAATTCGAAACTCCTTCGCACCTCTTGGCAACTTCTGACGTCACAGATCCCGAAACGTGGCGTCAGTGTCGATCGGGGGAGGAGGGGGGGGGGGGGAATGAAAGATTTTAACATGATAATGTTTTAAGGCTGGACATCTATCTACAAAAAACGTGATGCGAAAAACGACACCAAAAAGTCTTACGGAAACAGTTTTCCATTTTTGCTGCACGTTTAACCATTGTTGGCGCCGGCTTGAAGCATACGCCGGAACTGAAAAGACACGTGACCATTGTTGTTGAGCAACAGTTTTTATTAGCACACTAGCAGAGGTACCCGGCGTACTGAGCACATCGGTTTGGGTCTGTACGTGATCAAAACGTTAATGAGATGGTGCGCGTGGAGGATGCACGTGAATGACGATTATTGAAAGGGCAGAACGGTCTCTAAATCAAAAGAATTTTATTATTCGTACGGAGCTTATTATTTATTACGATAACTTGAAAACGAATTAACTTTTTTACACTCTGTTTTCACCAATCCATTACTATGGGACAGAGCACGAACAAGTACGAACGTGAGATAGCCGGAATAGATACGTGCTCTAATGGTACCATTATGATACCCCCTTAACAATTTCCTATAACCAGACATGGCATGTAATATATCATACAAATCGTCACGACGCCTCATGAACGAATTTATAAAAAAAAATAGTGATAGCAGATATTGGTCTAGTGGCACGTGCACTTCTCATGACTGAATATAACGCATAAATAACGATTGTGTGAATTTTTATATTTCACAATTTAATTCATAATTAATTATTTTGAAACATTTAGATCTTTTGATGATTTTTGAAGTCTTCAACTTATCTATAATTTACGCCCTGCTTACATAATTTCTATGTACTTTGAAGTGCTTAATTTATTTCTACAAATTCCTTCCTCTCTATAGTTAAAAATAACTTTCCGGCTAAAAAGAGCGTTACGGGTGAATAATTTTAATTTTTCGTCATACAAAATACACTCTTTTTAAGATTTTAGATACTGCAAAAAGCTTACACGTGCCGTGTTTGTTGTCCCGCATTCGATTGTGACTACAGACGCGAGTAACCTTCAGTATAGACACTATGTTTACTCGACATGTCGAGAGACTCGATACTCGTGCTTATATTTCATACTTCAGTTATTCTAAGCCCTTATTCAGTAGTACGGATGTACATGAGTCTGTAGACTCGTCCATTGATAAATAAATAAAATGTTTATGTACTATATAAAATATTTATTTATTTGTTGCATCTAAAAACATTATCATGATTCAATGTTTCGGGTTGCAGATTCGAAACTAAGTCATTTTTTATATATTTTATCAATTTTGAGTTCGAATTGAAAATTTTTATACATGCTACGTTATTATTGAGACCTTCATCTTTCATTTTAAACAAAGTTGTTTTGAGTGTGGAGTTTACCTTTAATAAAGAGAGTTGGATGCTTTTGAATTCGTCGTTCTGTTTGAAAAAAAATAATTTATTAATGTTCACCATTTTTTATAGAACTGTGAAAGTACCTATACATGACGTACTATATTGCATCTTTGACATACGTACAGTATATTCTTTGTATGCTTTGAATAGAAGATATTTTAGTTTATTTTTATCTTCTCTTTAAAACATATGTGCTTATATAACAGTCCCAATTGCATTCTAAATACAGTACTACGATCACTAGCAAATGAATGAATAAATGAATGAACAAATTAATAAAATAACTATAAATAATTTTACAAAATAAAAATGTTAAATGTGTCCAAACATTTTTAATTAAAATTGTAAAGATAAAAATCTGCTTTACTTTTCTTAACCTGTAATGTATATATGCATTTTTTCGTAAAAGAAAATTCTAAATTAACACTTACGATTTTATTACATTGAATTAGAAAAAATGCAGTAAAAAAAATTCTTACTCAATGCAATTTTTATGCTCCTTCGAAGCTAAAAATAAAAATTTCATATAAGTTCATGTTAAGACTTTTACAAGCCTATAGGAGATAATTTTGTGGAACTCGTATACACTTTTTTATTTCTAGCTTTGAACTGGCATGTTAAAACTGTAAGCTAATGCGATTTTATTATGATATTATCTCCAGGCTTCTTTTCAAATGATTTTTTTGTTTCATCATGCGTATTAAACCATATTGAACAGGTGATTTAAAACGCATTTAGCCAAGTTCATTCTCATAGTAGCACATGTCATCAGCTAAATCAGCACTTCTCATGCTTTTTACCCTGCAACACAACAAATTTGTTTTTACTGGTATCGCGATCCAAAATGGAACAGTATTATAAATTGATTACAAAGGCGTATCCAAGGGGTTCGAAAATTGCAACGAAGGACTGCGTGTGATTTCGTCTGTTTTTTTATTTTATTTTATTTTTTTTAGGTAAACAAAATCTTGTATGAGCCTTTCCTAAGGATACAAGACAAAAAATGTTGAAAAAACTGCCTACCTTTATAGGGAGTGATAGTCTGACGTCATTCGGCTTGATTCCAAACATATTTTCTTGATTCAGTATTTCACTTATCGTTCCAACATAGAGATGGAATAAAATCGCTCGTTATAAATCCTGTATTTATAACGCTTAAAATTGTTGCGTTCCTGGCTGCTCTAGAAGGAGTGAAAATAGCGATTTACACTTCTATCATTGCCCAAAAGAAACAAAGATCCATGATTGATGGCTTAAACTAGGAATAGAGGAAAATTTCTTGAATTTCTTGAGTGAGTAAAACACATTTATGAACCAGTTTATTTTTAAATAATATAATCTTAAATATAATTCATATTTTTCTTCCTGAAGTTAATTGAGTCACAAAATGCATTCCAGTACTCTAAAAAGTATCTACTTTCGTTAAGAGATTAAAAAGCGTTTTAATATTAATGCTATGAGTAATAAACGGATTAAATGTCTTAATTTTGATATAAACTTTAAAAATTCACAATAATTTAAGAGATATCATTTTTTACTGATCGCCCGTTTCAACTGGATTAGCACGCATATTGTAGGGTTCAGTCCCCATTCATAGGCCATAGCCTATAAGGGGTGCGTTCGAGAAAGAGTCACTTTTTTCCGCTGGTGAATTTCTCGTAAGTCGAGTGGAACTGGCGTGAACTAACGAAAAGCGAGTGAATCGCGTACGCCCTGCTGAATGATGAAGCAATGAGTAATGGCGATTGGCTAAAACCTTGTGGGGCCCGGTAATCCATGGAGGCTTTTTGAAGTGCTAAATAGTAAACTGATAAAATATATTGGGAAACGATGAATAAGGCGAAGGAAATATTTTAAAAGTACTATAAATTACATGGGAAAGTAAAATGAAAAAAATTGGTAAAATCAAGCTAAATTATAACGTAAAAAAAGAAATCTATACTATGATTTTCTTGAGTTTTAAATGTCTGTAATTTAATAATTTACTTTGTAAGACTAGATTTTTTAATCGTTTTTAAACAATTTGTAGCATTAGCAAATTATATTATAATTAGATTTGGTTTTAATTTTTCTATTCTATTAGCAGTGAAACATTAAAAATAAATTAAAATAAATAGATAAATAAATTTAATGCTAAGAGTCATTTGAATTATTGAGATAATACATTTACATTAATTGGTAATTACATTAGGAATATAATTATACACTGGTGTTTATAACCTAATTAGCTTAAAATCACACGGTTTTGAGAATAATTATACAATTTGATAACTTTTCAATTTATAATTTTTTTAAAATAAAAAATTGTTGGTCAAAAAAGTAATTTAAAAAATCAATTTTACAAGTAATTAAGCATGCAATTAAAAAAACAACCTAACAAATTTAATACAATATTACTCGATCTCATTTTAGTTGTATTCATCATATGTTATTTTCACTTTTTTCCACTTGGTTTTTGGCGGGTGAGAAAAGTGAGAGGAAGTTGGAGGAAAAAGTGAATTCTCTTTGAATTTTCGAACGCTATGAATTCAATATTGCTGGTTTCTGGAACGACAGAGTGGAAATAGTGAGAATAGTTGCTGTTTCGCGAGCGCACCCAAGGATTAAGGCAGACCCTCGGTCCCGTTCATCGCACAAATGACGTCAGCCATGACGCAGTCACTTTCAATCTAATCTAGCCGGCCTTGTTTCAATCCCTATATCACTAACGTTTCATCAATCAGTCTTCCTTTTAGAGGAATTTCTGGCTTTGCCGCTGGAACATACTGCTACCCTAAGGTTGAAAAATATTCAGTTGAATTATCACGTACAAGCTTGCAAAAAGAGTAAAAAAAATATCTATAAAAAACTATCATCTTCAACTGGCTACGTCATCCGTTCAGCTATAGTACACAATTACTCGTATAAATACAGCCTGCGCTCATTTCAAATGAACACTTTGCTGGGCTTTTTGATTGATCAGCACAACACAACGAACATTGGTTACTACTTGAAGGTATGAGAATTTTAAGTGGTTCTGGTTCCTTTTTCCCATTTTATTGAGATAATGAATTTGGTATTATAAAAATAACGTTATTATGCATGAACAATTTTTTGTTTTAATGAAATCATTTTTATGAAGTTTTAACTTTTATGTCACTTGAGCTTTCATATCAACGATATTTAAAACATTGTTACTGAATTCAATGCTTGGTTCTTCGAGCCGGTCAAAATGATTAATTTTAGCCGTCATTTTGGCCATGTTCCCAAATAGATATGTGTGCCTACATAATTTTTAATCACTTTTTGATGCTCTATCCGAATCTGAAGTCAAAATCAAAATATTCGAAAAAAATTGGCAAAGGATCGACCGACTTTGCGAATACACAATCGAAATTAAAATATAAAAATTTGATTAAGAGTTGATTTTTATGTGAATATTAAATAAATGCTGAGGACCGCTTTTTCATCAAAAACATCAAAGCGGACGTTATGCTAATGCAGTATGACGCATCCTCAACCGGTTTAGTTATATGCTATAAAATAAATTAATGTACATTTACTTACCGAACTTTTGCACTCACACCGTTCCCCAACTTTACAATAAGAATGAAAACATAAGGTCTTTAATATATTGCATAGATTTAAAAAGCGATAATGATTCTTTAACATAGGCGCAGATCCGTTTCTCACACTTGATATAGTCATAATCATTTTTCGCCATATTCACGTCTCATTCAAATCGTCACATTTATTTCGTCACGGAATCATTTTATACGTAAATTAAGATAGGAATGATCATTAAGGCGGGCTCGTTCAAGTTTCTTTCTTATTCTTGACTTCAGTTGTTTGTTTTTTTTTGACTTCATTCAAATCATTGAATCATGTTAATGTAAAAATATACTGCAACCGCTGTTATACGTAATAAATATTATGAAATATTTAACATGGTGACAGGATATATGCATCCCATTAGATGTATATTTTAAATAACAGTAAAACCTGTGCTAATGACCAACTGAGCTTAACAACCACTTTTGCTTAGTCCCACAGAAATTTACATAGAAAATCTGTTAGCAAACGATCACCTGTCTAAAGGCTAATTTACATGCACACATAATCGCATGCGATACTGCGATTAAGTAACGAATCGCACGTCGCATGTCACATAAAACGCGACCAGTAACCCACATTTTCGATCCCCTATGCAAACAGAATGTTTCTAAAGGTAGTTACTAAAACTTACACAGTTAGGGTGTTTTGTTGTTCCCTGATTGTGTGTAACGTTTGGTAACTACCTTTAGAAACACGTTGTGTAAACCAATACTAAAAAATCTGTTTATAATGACCACTCACGCAACCAATCAGATTCTAATCTAAGTGCCAATTATATCACTACACTATTTTCTGTAATCAACTAATCACAATACGAAATAAAGAAATGTAGCCATTAGTTCTTTTAGCCTGCTGATATTGGTATTTTTTAGTAAACATTGTTTATTATGTCAGGCACAAGTCGGAGAAGGTCATGAAATACGTGATTCGTAATGTGGATATTACCTCGATAACTCGATTACGTATAACCTCGATGACTTCCAAGAAGACCTAAAAAGAGCCAACTACTTCCCGGAAAAGATAATTCGATTGAGGAAAGCCAAAGGATCCATTGATAATTATTTTATTTATTTATTTATTTATTTATTTATTTATTTATTTATTTATTTGGGAAAAAAATTACACAAATTACCTAACCGAAAGAGTTAGGTCTCCGGAAGGTAAAGCACAAAAAACACGAAACAACATAAAATAAGTAAAAATTAGAAAACCAAAATAATGATAAATAACAAACAAGCCAAAAAAAAAAATACAAAGCAAAAATCCATAAATAACCAAAAATCAAATTTAGATACAAAAAAAGTAAAATTAATATAATAATAATAATAATAATAATAATAATAATAATAATAATAATAATAA
>JAHWFO010001990.1:609282-639713 GCA_023313115.1 Rhysida immarginata
CGCAAGATTTGCTCCATCGGAAGCGGGTAATATGCCATTGGTTTGGTCATGGCGTTGAGATGTCGCGCGCCGAGCACGAAACGGCGTTCATCGCCTCCCTTTTTGGTTATCAGGAAATAGGGTAGTGACCATGCACACTCGACTCGGCTCACTACCCCTTGCTTTTCCATGTCACTAACTAGACGCTGCAGTATCTGCATTTTCGCCGGAGATTGAAGATAGGAGCGCACTTTCACTGTATCATTTCCACCAGTATCAATATGGTGAGCGTATAGTGGATACTTGTCTGTAATACGCTCCATCTTCCGTTGACACTCTTCAATCAATGCCCATATCTGGCCCTCTGCATTTCCTAAATGGCTGTAAGTCTAGCCATGAGGTTTTCTCTGTTTTGAAACCTAGCAATTTGCCGTGGTTTTCCATCTTCTGTATTTTCTGTATATTATTTTATCTTAATTATATATTCCTTGGAATGCTTTATTAGTTAAATGAATAAAATAAATATCAGCGTAACGAGAAGTTGATACTGGTGTCCGGTCCAAAAATAAAAATTCGGAGAAAACCTCTTATCGTATTGTTTATTTTTGAGAGCAACTGAAATTCAACTCATACTATAGGCGATAGCTTTCTGAATTCTTAAAATATTTGCGTGGGCTTTTTATAAGAGTAGCTTTATACATTTGGCTAATAAATTCTGCAAAAGCCATTTTGGTCGTGCTTGCGCATGCGCAGTTAAACAATATTTATTAAAAAGCTCATATTTCATCAAATATTTATTATTTTTATATTCTGATTGCAGGGTATTGTTTGCGCTGTAGAGTTTGTCAAGTTTCCTAAAAATGGCATTGCACTGCATTGAAAACTCTACATGTTATATACAAAAAACTAAGGAAAAAATGTTGTTGTTTTTTTTAAACAAATCATTATATCTGCACGCACAAACGTGCTATTCTCATGCAAATGAACGCAGATAAGTAAAAGAAGCCATATGCTACATTTACAATGCATTTAAAGCATTATTTCTAACAGGCTGACCCCAAACATTATTTTTTTTTGTTCAATTTGTTGCTGGCTTCTTATTTGTCTTCGTGACAAAACCTTCACTGAAATATATGAGGTGTAACATGCTCTTTGTATCTATGAAGTTTCAGGATAATTTGTCAAGTATTTTTCTAGATATTCGACAAAACGTTTAAAATCGAAAGTGTCCAAATAAGTTTGGTTCGATAGTGTAAAAGATCAATCTGTTAAATTATTCCGTCTTTATATCATTCACTTTCGTTCTTTAATACAGTTATTTAATTCAAAATAATTTTTCCAATAAATAATATGTACCTAATTATTTAACTATAATTATAAAATTTATATGTCCAAAACTTTACAGTCTGTATTGTAGGGGGGGAGGGCGAGATTAAAATTACCAATATAATATTATTAGTATCTTAAAACGAATAATATAGGTATCTTCATTTTTCGTTTTAAACAAAGTTTTATGAGACCATAAAGTTTACCTTTAAAAAATGTCATTTCAAAATCTGTTTTTACCTTCCAGGGAGGAGACTAAGAAAGGCAATGGATCGGTCATGAAGTCTACTATTATCAATAGCAGTAAAGAAATGTCAGCCTATAGTGATTTTCCTCCTCCGTCGCACTTTGCCAATTTTATGCACAATACCAGAATGATGGAATATTTTGAACTGTATGCTAACAAATTCAATTTACACTCGCATATCAAATATAATCGAACCGTTCTTCAAGTAAGACCAGCCAAAGGACATGAGTTCAATGGAAGATGGATAGTGAAAGTGCAAGATGAGGTAAGGGATGGTATGATGTTATTGCGCTATCATTAATTTACAGAGAATTTTTGCAGATAATAAGTCAGAAAACTTTTCATAGATGGTTTTGGTTATTGCACAAACAACATTAAAATGCATTAAGATTTAGCATATTATGACAGTTAATGCCCGTTTTCCAAACAGGAAAATATATTTTTGTAATTAATTTTATATTCAAAGTTTAACAAATGATCTAAAACTACAGGCTTCTTATATCCGCAGCACGAAATGAAAGTTGTTGATTTTGTTGAATTTTTCTTCTATGGTTGTTCTCGAAGTTTTCCGATTACTGGGGCCCAACAAATTTTTTTCCCAATCTTTTAAATTTGTGCTTGTTCGTGTCGAATATTTGCTTGCATATGTAGTTGCTTCATACCCCGAAAAACCATAGGTGAAGCACGGGGCACCATTCCGTCATATGTCCTTCAGTGCCCACTGTTTCCGCAGAAAATCCGACATTATGCCATAGTCAAGATGCAAGACCAACACAGAACCTAACAGATGGTGGCATACAAAGTACAACAGCAGTAGAAAGCATTCCAATTTCTTTCGCATAAACGGAATTAAACCTCTGTACAACTTCAAAAAATTCTTTCTTTCTTTTCTGTCAGCAAAATCTTCGATGGCATTGTCCAAATATAAATGGCAAGATTCAAATGTATTTACAGAAATTTTCAAGTATGTTAAAAACATCGTTAGTGAATTGATGAATACGGTCGTTCTGTTGCCAGTCTTTTTTTGAAGTTTTTGATTTTGAATTTAGATTCAGATAGAAAATCAAAAAATAAGTAAAAGTTGTAATAGTCACATTTGTCTCATCTATTCGGGAGCATGCCCAAAATGGCACATATTAAGACATTTTCTCAAATAGATAGGACATGTGCGCCTATTATAACTTTTACTTACTTATTGGTACAAAATCCGAATTTGTAGTCAAAATCTAACAATTTGAAAAAAAGTGGTGACCGACTTCGCGAAAACAGTAATGATGCTTTTAATTGATTTCGTTCTGGCAATACAGTAACATGCACTCTCCTTTTAAAGAAATAAATACATTTATACCAAATGTATTATGAATTTAGCAAACTAAAGCGCTCAAATTAAGCGAGGCTAGAAAATCAGAAGAAGAAAATAACAACGATATTACAAACCTCAATTCCAAAAAAAAGGTTGGAACAGCATGAAAACTTGCGATGCAGCCAAAATATTGATACACTGACGTATTAATTTATTTTATTTCAAAAGAAGATAGTTTATTGGGTAGGTATTAAACATTTCGGAACCAAAAATTTAATTAATAATAATAAATATTAGGTTTTTTGCAAACTAGTGGTTGCAACACACTCAAAAAATGTTGGGACAGTGGGTGAATTACCATTGACTGACATCTCTCATCCTTCTGATTACGCTTTGTAACCGTCGAGAAACAAATGATACAAATTTCTGTACTATTACAATGGGAATTTTCAGCTGTTGAATTGTTCGGGGTCGTCGTTGACGTAACTTCCTCTTAATGATTCGTCATATATTCTTTACTGGGAACAAATCGGGACTATAATTTAACATCCGAATTCGTCTACTGTGTAGTCACTGTCCTAAAAAGCGAGGAGTGTGGGGTTTAGCATTATCTTGTTGAAATAGAAAGAGACGGGTTCCATAAAATTCACCGAGACGGAACATATGTTCTTCTAAAATTCCAATATGTGCTTCTGCATTAACGGTGCCATTGCAGATGTGCAATTCTCCCAATCCATTGGCACTCGTGCAGCCCAGACCATTACTGAAGCTTGCTTCTCTACAGCACTGCGGTAACAGGCAGGATTGTCCGTTTCCTCTTTGGTCCTAAGTACACGCCGACGAATTTCGCAAACAACAACCATAAATGTAAATTCATCGGACCACAAAACATGTTGCCACTGGCCGTCAGTCCACTTCCGATGGATGTGTGCCCAAGCCAGCCGCCTATGTTTCTGCACTCTGTTTATGAACAGCTCTCATATTGCATAATAGAGCTTCAACTTACATTTTGTGCTGTAGTGGCGAACAATGTTCAGCGATAAAGAGTTTTGATAGAATCCTCGAGCCCATTTCGCAATTTCTGTCACTGTTGAATGTCTATTTTAATGCAGTGACGTCTGAAACCCCAAAGATCACGAGCAGTCAGAATGGGTCTTCGTCCCTACCCTTTACGAACGATGGTATTTCCGCTTCTCCTGTGCCTATTAGTAATATTATGAACTGTAGACGATGGAAATCCAAGATTCCTGGCTATTTCACGCTGAGATATATTGCTTCTAAATCGTTGGCTTGTTCTATTGTGCACATGTTGACCCATTGCCTTGCCTCGACCCACGTCGTCGTGTAAATGACTGACTGAAAAAATTTGCATTGAAAAAGGGAAAAATTATGACGTAATGTTCTCCAGAAGTTTCGAGAATATTCATGTCACTTTACGGCTTCCGGTGCGGTCTTTTCCTTCGGTCCCAACTATTATGACGCGTGTTGCCAATGGTAATTTCATTAAAAAATTCTATACGACCAAAAAAAAAGAGATAGTAATTTATAAATTGTACCTATTTTACTTCAGTCATTTCAAACGCATTTATTATTATTAATTTTCCCAATTTATAGGGTTTCCAAAAAGTCTGGTAACATGGCAGATATCTCAAAGCTGTCAGGTAGGCGAGATCTGATGACTGTGGTTTATAGAAGGGGTAATAGGAGGGTGGGGAATTCATTGCCGCACTCAAATTTGATTTTGACCCCCAAATTTAAGGTCATCCATTTGCTAACTCAAAAACTGTTAAAAATTGAAAAAAATTTCCGATTGCTACCCTGTAGAGCAACACCACATTAGTCTTAAAACAATTTTTAATCACACCCTTCCCCTTGAAAGATTTTGAGAAAATGGGCGAGAAAGAGTCACTCAAAAGTGTGCTTTCCTTTTCCCAACGGTGTGCTTCACTGCAATTCAAATGAGTCAGAAACCTCACCCAATCTGGCCAGCTCAACCTGAACTTGATTGACTCTTTCTCGCTCATTTTCTCAAAATCTTTCAAAGGGAAGGTTGTGAATTTTTAGACTAATGTGGTCTTGCTCTACAGGGTAGCAATGGAAATTTTCCGTTATCATTAATACCGGGTGATCCAAAAGTGTGTTACATTCCTTCCATTGTTAACGACATTTTCAGTGTTTGCTTTCCAGCAATTCAATGCTTTCATAAGAATCACGAGGCACGCGCAAAACACTGTAAAGGACAAGAATTCGTCACGGCAAAACAATTATTAGTTTCATGAAAAAATGTAACACACTTTTGGACCATCCGGTAGTTTTCGAGTTAGCAAATGGTTGACCTTAAATTTGGGGTCAAGGTCAAATTTGAGTGCGGTAATGAATCCCCCCCCCCCACCACATCTAGACATATATAAAAGAGGATTCCCCCTGATTCACGTGGTTTCCCATCTACTTGAATCTGATGACATGATATTACTCCAACGGTTTCAAGAATCTGAACGCTGATGAGCGTGTTCCAGTTGATAATGGAGTAATGGGGAACAATATAACGGATGACCGATGTAAGGCATCATATCAAGTTCCTGATGGTGTTGTAATACGCACATTGGTGCAGTAGAATCCTAGGATGTGAGTGAGAAGGCCAGTGATTACGTTCCAGTGCTGGACAGAATACTCACATGAATTTTGAACCAAACTTTATTAAAAACAACAAAATCTACATCAGCTTTTTACATATCATTTTTCAAACATAAATTTACCACTTTGCTGATTGTCATTCGTATATTTTGAAAATTTTGTGAACAACGACAATAAACTCATAATTTCACTTGGACAAAATTATAAACTCACTCTTAAAAAACAGAAGTATGGCAATTATTTTTCACACATTAGTACTTTGTTGGTCCTCCATTGTTTCCTATGGCCGGTATTCAAAATGAGCGCTCTTGCTCTTGCTCAGGACCATTGTTGAATCCAAATTTCATATTGTTGAATTCGTTCTCAACAAAGGTTTGAGTAAGAGCAAGAGCATGAGCGCTCATTCTGAATACGGGGGTATGACTTTAAACATCCTTTTTGGCATCGAATCGACAAGTTTATGCAAGTACTCAATGGTGATAGATTCCCATCCTTCCATGATGGAGTGGTGAGCTCTTGAGTAGTTTGGAATTGCCGATGATCTTTATAAACATGACGTGCTAGTTGTCCCCATACATTCTCAAATGGGTTGATGAGGTCTGAGAAACGTGACGGCCAACATAAAACATTTATATGCTGTTCTTGAAACCGTTTTTTCTTAAGGCTGGAGCGATGGCATAGAGCATTATCTTGCTGGAAAGACCAGTTATCTTCACCAAGAATTTCACCATAGCCTAAAAGTTAACTTTCCAGCAGCACTTTTTTCTCGCAGAATCCATGCGTCCATTGATCACTACCATATCACGTGGGTAAAATTCCGACCCCAGTGTATCACTTGGGTAATTCCGACCCCAGTGCATCCACCAAAACTAAACTAAATAGTTAAGGTGAACATCTCCATAATAAGCTACATTCTAAATTTCAACCTTCTACTTCAAAAAATGTAGAAATTAAGAAGGGGAGGGACGAACATTGTAAAACCGATAAGTATCTCCATTCTTCCTTTAATAGAAGAAGAATAGAGAGTTTAAGTGACACGTACCGGCTGGGTGGCCGAGAGGGCTGGGGCGCAGGCTTCACTGCTTCTCGTGATCCTCGGGTCGCGAGTTCGAATCTCGCTGTGGCATGGATGTTGTGTTTGTCCCTTACTAAACATACGGAAGGCAACGGAAAACCACTGCATTAATATTCTTAGTACGCCAGTAACAATTTGGTCGCCAACCTCCGATCGGAGACGGCACATTAAGAAGAAGTGACACGTTAACGTTATTTCCGCTTAAAACCTTTACGTTAACGCGTAGACCTCACGGTGCAACGTGCGCGCCGCGAGTGACGTTTCCACTTCGTCATTCACGGCGAAATCGTGAATCTCTGCATTCTCAAGTTAGCGTTTACGCGAGTTTGATTTTTAATTTCAACCCCTGAAAATGGCCAAATTGAACACTAAAAATTCGAAATACGAGGTCTGTTCAAAAAATACGTAGACTGTTTGAATTGCGCGGGCCCTGTTGGTCCCAATCAAAATCGCTTGGTATCGCCATCTTCTGACAGATCCGCTGATTACAAGGCAGTTTTTTGATTGCAAATATCAGTATTGGTTGATTAGCTACGCGGTTGTTTGTGAAGTGTGGTTTTTTTTTCGTTTGGCGGATTTTTAGAATGAGTGACTTGAACGAGCAAAGAGTTGCTGTGAAATTTTGTGGGAAATTTGAGTCTGCGGGATGCTATCCGGCGGAAAAGGCCAGAAATGTGGCCGAGTGGTGACTGGTTGTTTCATCACGACAACGCTCCAGCCCATTCAGCCTCAGAACTCGAGAGTTTTTGGCCAAACACTCGATCACTGTTCTTCCTCACCCACCCTACTCACCTGACCTCGCTCCTTGTGACTTCTTCTTGTTTCCCAAACTCAAAAGACCTTTGAAAGGAAGGAGATTTGAGACGACTCCCGACATAAAGGCAAATGCGACGAAGGCGCTGAAGGACATCACAAAAGAAGCGTTCCAGGACTGTTTCCAAAAGTGGAAACACCGTTGGGATAAGTGTGTGCGTCGGGGAGGAGAGTACTTTGAAGGGGACCCAGATGTGTAACTTCTGAATAAAGTATATTTTGTTTTATGACGTCAGTCTACGTATTTTTTGAACAGACCTCGTATATATCTATATAAATTAATGTGTACAAATACTATTAAAATATTTAATATACAGGGTGATTCAAATCGTGTGTAAAACAAAAGAAAATATTGATTGTTAAAAATATTAGTATGGTGTCAAATCCAAAAAAAAAGAATTATAAGGAAAAACAAATTCGGTTAAGATTTGACAAGGAGAAAAGAAAGAAGAAAAGAAACCGCCCCCTCGACTGAGAGTAGACCCGCCAAGAAATCGGAGAAACAGCAGGGAAAAGACCATTGGTGGATGAGAGGAGCAGAGTCAAAAAATGATAGGCGCGCGTACTGCGCAAATTCGGCCCAGGATCCACTGAGGAGAAATAAAATGCGGAGAACGGAAAAGGAGAAACAGAGAGCAAGCGATGAGCATACGATGAAGGATCGACAGGAGAACGACAGTGCCTAGTTTTTCTCGTCAACGTAACGAATGTGTGGGTGACTTTTAATTTGTGGACTTGGAATTTTTTCACGCAACAACCAACCAGCCAACACGTGCGTGGGTGACTTTAATGTGTGTGAGTGACCCTCCTCCCGGCGACCCCAGGGGAGGTTGCACCCTCTCCCCCTCGAACTTTTCCAAGAATTCCTTTTTTTCCTCGCGACCATGGACCATATGGTGTTAATGGTCGCCGATGGACCTTTTACTGTTCTAAGCTTCATGAAGGAGCTCTATGCCAAGACAGGCATACCTCCAGTTTCAGCTTCTGAGGACCCTTCCGTTTTGGTCTTGCAGAGACTCTCCTCAACAAAGTCGAGAATGCTCTGCAGACTGCCTTCGATTGCAGACCGCATTGTAGATGCGGAGTTCATCAAAGTTGGCAACACCACCGTCAACTTGTTTCATGCCGACCCTAGCCACCTTACAGTCCACGTCAGGGGGAGTTCGCCGCTGCTTTCCACGGCGTATATCAAGAATTTTATGTCCGAGTTTGGGAAGGTGTTTGGTATCCACCATCCTGAGCAACTTGACTGTCCCCGACTCATGATTGGTGACATATTCTTTGATATGCGCCTGGAAAAGGAGATTCCAGACTCCCTAGTGATGCACGGAGAACGTGCCTTCGTGTCATACAAAGTAATGAGGCAGTGCTGCTGGTACTGCAAAAAATCCTCCCATGTCAGAAGAGACTGCCCTCTTCTGAAGAAATACGAGACGTGTTCTCGCATGGTGGGCAAATACCATAGTTGTCCCGGGAGGATGGACGGCATATCAGCAGCAGGTGTAACAACGCCTCGACCGAAAATGACTTCAATATGGGATATTGCCGAGCCACAAGATTCGGTTTCATCGGTACCGCCTCCATCTAAAGCTTCGGAACCGACATTTTCGCTTCCGTCAGATGGAGCTAATAAACCGCACCCACAGCCATCAAGTGACATCCTGATGGCTGAAGAGGTGAACTCTGCGGAAGAGGACACCAGCGCTTTATGAAACGTTATATCCACTCTCCTGGAGGAAGAATTTCCGGCTCTTCCTCCTCCATCGAAACCAACATCACAGCCTCTCGTGTATTTGTGTCCTCCTCCTAATTTACCAGTGTCATTTTCGGTCCCAGCGACGAACTCTAGTGCATCTACTCTGCGAGAAGGGCCTACAGAAGCTAAGAGCCCTCGCGAGGCGTCACCGTAGCAGAAGGGATGGCAAGGCATCATCGTCTTCCGAGAGGGAGAGCAGCGCAAGTCATCAGCGTAGCTCATCTCACCGGACTCGCTCGCCACTCCGACCATCTTCCGAGCATCGATCACCATCTCAGAAGCTCCAGTCTTCGTCGGATAGAGGTTAGTCTCCCTCATCTCAAATCCTCAGAATGAAGGTCATCTCTTTGAACGTTCGTTCTCTTGGCTCCTCATTCAAGCAGTCGGTGCTGCTAACGTTTATTGCCCTGTACAAGCCAGATATACTTCTTTTGCAGGAGGTTAAATTAGCCCCCACGCAACAGTGCTACGATCATCACTGGACTTGCGCAATCAGCATCCTTCTGGACAATTTTTCATAAACTCCCACTCGCCGAATAGTAAAGGGGTTCTACCATCATTTTCAACCCGTCCATCCAAGTGTCGAACAATATGTATGATTGTGAATACAGGGTGATTTCTTAGAGGTCGCAACATCCAGTGCCAACTTCCGACTGCTTAACGTGTATGCTCCATGTAGTACAGCAGAGAAAGGAATTTTTTTAACGACATAGACAGTTACTTGTGCACGTCTCTTCCTATAGTGATCGCTGGCGACTTCAATTGCCATCCTGACGAACATAACATCTTTTCATTCGGACATGTGCATCGTCTGTGCCAGCAAAATGCATTATTTGATCTTTGGACGTACCATCCACAAAGTGTACAACCTGGGTTCACTTACCATCAAGGACCCAATGTGTCATCACGCCTCGATCTATTTTTGATTGATAATGCTTTTGCTGGTGCACCTGGTACAATGGAGGTCATCCCATATTCCTTTTCCGAACATATACACAGTGCCATCATGTGGTCGTGGAATCCTCCATTGCCAGCATCAGCTACAGGGAAGGCTTTCCATCGCAACTGGTTCGTGAACGTTTCTCTGCCCGACGATGAGGAGTACATGGATTCGTTCGTTCAGTTTGTGGAACGTAATCTCCACAACATGCGTCCGTCTCTCGCCTCGTGGCTAATACTCAAGGAGAAAATCAAACGTTTCTTCAGGAAGATTGGAATAGATGCGGCCAGACGGCGGCGTCGTCATCTCCTCATGCTTCAAGAAATACTTCGGCTCCTCCACAATTCCACCCCAAAGGAGGAGTATGCTGGTGACATTAAAGAAGTTAAAAGTGAGATCAACGCCTTGATGATTCGTAAAGCTGCCGGCGCGGCGCTCAGAGCTAAACTCTCTTGGGATGCTGACGTCAGGCATATGTCATCAGCAGCATTCACAGAGGAGAAACGCCAAGCAAACATTAAACGATGTCGTCGTCTAGTGGTGGAAGGTGGAGTCGTGGAAGCTGATTCTGACATCTTATCAGCCTTTCATGCCCACTTTGCATCATTTTTCAATCATCTAGTCACCCCATCGGATGCCACGAGGAGTTGGATAGAAGCACATCGGCCTCTTTCTGAGGATTCTGATGCCTTCATTATGCGTCCCTTCACCGAAGACGAAGTTAAGAAGTTTCTGGCTGCGAATGGGCGTACCCAGTCTAGTCCGGGCTTGGACGGCCTTTCGTACTCATTCTACAACGTGACCTGAAAACTTCTTGGGCCTTTCCTGGTGCAAGTACTCAACTCCATCTTAGAAAATCCTTCCTCCATTACACAGGACTTCACCATCGGGAAAATCATCTTTCTCCCTAAAGTCCCGGATCCGGAGAACGTGACCCAGTGGAGACCAATCACCCTCCTCAATACGGACTATAAGATCTTCACTGGAGTCCTTCAGCGAAGACTTAAACTGTTCACCGATGAGTTCTTCGATCCCGGACAGTCCTGCTCTATTCCATCTCGCAGGATGTCCGATGACTTAATTACCATCAGGTGTGTTATGGAGGAAGCACGTGTTCGTCGACAGACTCTTGCTTTGTTAAGCATTGACTAGGAGAAGGCCTTTGATAAAGTAAACGATGTGTTTCTTTTTGAAATTCTTCATCATCTTCGTCTTCGGGCTTTTGCTACGGTGATTACTGCAATGTATACTTCGGCCACATCATGCGTGGCGATTAATGGTTCTATATCACCCACCTTTGAACTTTTAAAAGGTGTCAGGCAGGGGTGCTTTTTATCCCCCCTCCTATACATCTTTTACTTAGAACCATTATTGCAATATCTTAATCGCCACCCAGATGTTCGGGGATACGATTTGCCTGCAGCGTCCATCAACATCAGATCGCTAGCGTATGCAGACGACATAGTGCTTTTTGCGTCGGATTCGTATTCCCTGAGCATTTACAAAGAGACTTTTGACCACTTTAGTACTTCGATGGGGACCACCATCAACCTGGTCAAGTCTAAAGGTATTGCTATTAGGAATTGGACCAGTGACTATCTTAAACTCTTCCCAATATCATGGTGTGACCAAGTAACAGTGCTAGGACATGTATTTTCCTTTTTACCAGATATGGACTCTCGTCACTGGCAACCAGTTATTGAAAAGTGTCTCTCCCGCCTTGTCATAAATCTTCGTTTCACCTCATCGATGTTTGTCAAGGTGAGGTTTATTAAAACTCATGTTTTACCACTGTTGTCATCTAAATGCCTGTTCACCTTGCCATCCCATCATCAGCTACGTGAAGTGCACAGAGCAATTATGAAGTGTGTTGGATTATGATGTCAACTATTACCCAATTAAGAGTGACTTTATTTTTATCCCCTTCAGCAGGGGACATTTGGGGCTGCCAGACATCAAACGACACCTTATTGCGGCTAGAGTGGCCGCAATGATTCGGGCCTTCCTCTTTCCCCCTCCTATCTTTCCCCCTCCTAGAGTGGCCCCTTCTAGATGTTTTTACATCTCCGCTTCTTCTGCAAGGTGAATAGGCTTCCAATTCCATCTTCGTTGCTAGTGGCAATTAATATACGATTCCCGGTTTTTTACAGAAACGTTCAACTGGACTTATTGAACTTTATTCCCGGATTTCGACAACTCGACCCACAAAACTGTGGTAACCTAAGACGAGATTGGTTCTTCCAGCAGTCCGACCAGGGTGCGACTACCAACATCTTGCAGTCACACCCGGATTATCCATGGTCAGCCATCTTTAAGGCAATGAAAGCAATTGCGTTTGACAGAACATCTTTTAGATATCAATGGCGAATGCTGCACCATGGATTCTACACTCTCCAGAAACTCCACCTTTGGAGAGTTGTCGGGTCTACTGGATGCTTGTTTTGTGGTGTCGAGGAATCCATCGAACATGTGTTTTATGAGTGCTCCCTCGCAAAGTCCATCTGGGATCGTTTTAAACAACACTTTGGGCTGAATAATCTTTCTTACCAGGCGTACGACTCCTGATGGACGACTCCACCGGTGCTGCATCGAAACTAGACCTGGCCGTCTCCATCGCCTTTATGAATAAAGAACTGTGACTTGCTCGTGTTGATAGGATGGAAGGGTCAAACCCGACATCTGCAGTAGTATGGAGGAGAGGAACTGCACATCTGAGGTCCTTCCTGCTCCTCCAGTGGCACCGGCTAGGTCCAGCTGTTTTTAAAAGGCGTTATACGTCATCAAAACGCCTTTGTGTGGTTATCCAGGGGGACATAACACTTATGGACATCTGTTTATGTTCCCCATGGACTTCTGATAATTCACCGGTGGGCGAACGAGTTTCCAACGAAGGCGTTTAATTAAGTGACGCAGCCCTAAAATAAAGGGCTGCTCGACTCTTAAAGCATGTGCGCCTGAATGCCCCGTTCTTAAAAGATCCGTTTTAAGGTACTCGCTGGGGCGAACAACATCAAGCCCCAAGGTCCAACAGCGGCAGGAGAAGAGTAGTTAATAGTGCTTCCGATTTTCGTGAGTGAGTGTCATTTTTGAACTTATAATTTTTTCACGCAGCAACCAACCAACCAACGCGTGCGTGAAAAACTCTTTTGTAACTTTGAGTGACCCTCCCCCTGGCGACCCCGGGGGAGATTTCACCCCCCCTCTCCGAACTTTTCTACTCTAAGCCATGGAGAACATAGTGTTGATGGTTGCCGACGGCATGTTTATGAAAGAACTCTATTTAAAGACATGGCATCCCGCCCATGTTGCCGTCTGGTGATCCTGCAGTTTCTGTCGTGCAGAGACTTTCTCCTAATGAATTTAGAATGCTCTATCGACAGCGAAACATAGCAGACCGCGTCGTGTCTGCGCATTACGTCAAGGATGGACAAACCACCGGGCTATACTGAGCCCGGATATCTGCCCATCTTTATCCAGGGCGCCTCGCCGCTGATGGAAGAAGATTACCTGAACCGTTACATGTCCGACTACGGGCAGGTGAAGAAAGTAGCCTATCCGACTCATCCGGATTCTACTCTGCAGATGACTTTTGACATCATAGTCGACATGTACCTTCAGAGGGACATTCCAGAGACCCTTGTAATGCACAGCAACAAAGTTCGCGTGTCTTACAAGGGTCAAAGGCAGTGCTGCTGGTACTGCAAGAAAACGTCTCATGTCAGGAAAGACTGCCCTTTCCTCAAGACATGCGACGCATGCAACCGCATCCTGAGCAAATTTCACCAGTGCCCAGAGAGGGTGTTTGCAGCGCTAGCAAATGTTCCAGCTTCGCCTAAAGGAATGTCGTCCCAGCCGCAAGCCATGATGTCATCGCCGGCCAAGTCCCCAGCGCCAACCTGAGGTTCGTCGCCCGTATCACCATACCGGAAGAGCCAAGTTACACCAGCTTTTTCGACTCTTTCCCAGGAGCAGGAGATGATGCTCCCACCACCTCGACCGTCTTCGACTCCAAATACATCTTCGGAGCCGAGGAGGGAGCAGCCATCTTCACCTCCTTCCAAGCTCCCAGAGATTACACCTCTCCCTCAGCCATCACTCGATGTGTCGATGGGTGTTGACGAAGCTTATGGAGATGACGACGTAGATGCTTCAGTAGAAGCAGGTTCCGCCTTTTCAGTGGAGGATTTTCCAGCTCTTCCTCCACCAGCGCAGTCAACGTCATCGTAGCCTGCGCGGACTATTGTTACGTCGTCACTTTCCAGGTTGACATCCTTTGCTTGGACTTCACATCCATCAGCGAGGAAACAGCAGGATCATCTTGTAAGGACGAAGAGTCCCCGCAAGAAAAAATCCAGATGGAGTCGTGGCAGCAGGGATGAGAGCAGAGCCACTTCTTCTTCCGAGAGAGACAGCTGCGCGAGCCACCAGCGCAGCCCTTCTTCCTCATTAGGTCGTCTGCGATCTCCGAGGAGAAGAACGACAGAGCCTCCTGTAACATCTGGCAGGCCTAAGTCTCAACCAAACACAGGTCAGCAGTTACCTAATTAAACATCCACAATGAAGGTCTTCTCCATGAACGGGCGTTCTCTTGGTTCCTCTTTTAAGCAATCAGTAGTCATCGTTCATTGCCCTGTACAGGCCGGACATTTTGTTACTGCAAGAAGTGAAACTTGCCACCTCACAACAGTGCTACGACCTCCCGGGCCTTCGCAGTCAGTACACCAATGGACAGTTTTTCATCAACTCTTCGTCACCAAATGGGAAAGGGGTTGCCACTATCATCTTCAACCCCTCCATTCTGGTTTCGAACTGTGTGTATGACTGCGAGTGCAGGGTAATCTCTTTGGACATTTCAACATCTGGTGTCAAATTCCGATTGCTTAATGTATATGCACCGTGTAGATAAGCAGAGAAACCAACTTTTTTATTGACTTAAACTATTTTTTGTGTTCGTCTTTGCCTGTGGTGATTGCTGGTGATTTGAACTGCCATCCAGGCGACAACAACATCTTTTCGTCTGGTCATGTGTATCATTTGTGCCAGCAGAATGCATTGTTCGGCTTATGGACTCATCATCCATAAAGTAGTCAGCTTGGGTCTACTTTCTATCAAGGGCTCACTATTTCATCAAGATTAGACCTTTTTCTCGTTGACAATGCATTTGCTGGCTCGCCGGGTAAAATGGAGGTAATTCCATGTTCATTCTCCGACCACAGTGCCATCATGTGGTCATGGAATCCTCCATTTCTAGCATCAGCTACAGGCTCTGCAGTCCATCGCAATTGGTTTCTGAATGTTTCACTGCTCGGCGAAGAGGAATACAAGGGAATGTTCGCTCAGTTCGTTGAAAAACATCTTCATAATGTGCCTCCTACGCTTGCTTCATGGTTAGAACTGAAAACCAAAATCAAACGTTTCTTTTGGAAGATTGGGTTAGATGCTGCTCGTCGTCGACGTCGTCATCTCCTCATGTTACAAGAGATCCTTTGGCTCATTCAAGTATCCACCCCGAAGGAGGAGTTGGAGATGGAGATTCGTCAGGTGAAGAGCGAGATCAACGCTCTAATGATCCGGAAGGCGGCCGGAGCAGCGTTCAGAGCCAAACTCTCCTGGGTGAATGACGTCAGGAATTTATCATCAGCAGTGTCAACAAAAAACGATGTCATCGATTGGCGGTGGAAAATGCGGAAGAGAATTCTGACCAAGACATCTTGTCAGCTTTTCACGCCCATTTTTCATCCTTTTTCGATAACCCAATCATTCCATCAGACGAAACGAAGCAGTGGATTGAGGCGCTAAGACCTATTTCTAAGGATGCTGACCTGTCTATCTCTCCTCTCTTTACCGAAGACGAAGTCAAGAAGTTCCTGTCAGCGGACGGCTGTCACCAGTCCAGCCCGGGTTTGGATGGCATACCATACTCATTCTACAACGCGACATGGAATCTTCTTGGACCTTTCCTGGTGCAAGTGTTTAATTCGATTATTGAAGACCCGGCTTCCATTACATCGGACTTCACCGTGGGGAAAATCATCCTACTCCCTAAAGTGCCGAATCCAGAGCTTGTTACCCAACGGCCCAATAACCCTTCTCGACACCGACTACAAGATCTTCACTGGCGTATTTCAACAGAGACTGAAAGTTTTCACCGAAGATTTCATCAATCCCGGACAATCCTGCTCCATTCCATCACGCAGGATGTCCGATAATCTATTTACGATTCGGTGTGTGATGGATTAAGCGTGTGCTCGTCAGCAAACTCTTGCCGTTTTAAGCCTTGACCAGGAAAAGGCTTTCCGCAAAGTGACCCATGAGTTTCTCTTTAAAGTGTTTCGACACCTTCGTCTTAGGACTTTTGCCACAATTATTTCCGCATTGTATGTTTCGGCCGCATCATGTTATGGCGATTAATGGTTCCGTATCTGCCACCTTCGTTTTGTGTAAAGAAACCTTTGACCGCTTTAGTACTTCGACGGGAAGTTCCATCAACCTCGTCAAGTCTAAAGCTATTGCTATTGGAAACTGGACTGCGGACTATCTTAAAACCTTCCCAATAACATGACAAGACCGAATTACAGTGTTAGGATATGTTTTTTCATTCCAACCGACCATGGACTCTATGCACTGGCAACAAGTAGTTGAGAAGTGCATCTCTCGCCTTGATAAAAGCCTCCGTTTTCCAACATCGATGTTTGTCAAGGTGAGATTCACCAAGACGCATGTGCTTTCAGTTTTAACATCCAAGTGCCTATTCACTTTGCCTTGTATAATGTCCGACTCCGAGGGGCAATTGTGAACTGTGTTTGGGGGACGACTGCTCAGCAGCGTTCCTCTTTATTCCCTTAGAGAGAGGGGGGTTGGGTTTACGCGATATTAAGCGATGCCTCATTGCAGCCAGATTGGCTGCCCTTATTCGGGTATTCCTTAGCCCTCCCCCTTTATGGGTGAACTTCTTCTTCTTACACCTTAGAGTTTTCTTCAAGGTGAAAAGGCTTCCGTTACCTCCCTTGTTGCCAGTAGTTATGTATCAATTCCAACCGGAGATCTACAAATCATTTATCATTGACTTAGTGAAGTTACTACCAATGCTACACCGTATTGACCCACAAGAATGGGGAATTTTTCGACTCTCACGGTTTCTTCAGCAGACCGACCCTGGGGATTCGACTGACATCGTTCGCCTACTTCCCGATCGCCCGTGGGCAGCAGTCATGAAACTCTAAAATCCTTTGCCTTTAAAATAACTTTGTTTAACTACCAGTGGCGGCTGCTGCACCACGGGTTCCATTCTCTCCAACGTCTTCAGCAGTAGAAACTGGTCGTGTCTGCTGGATGCTCCGTGTGCGGCGTAGTTGAGAAAGTCAGAAATATTTTATATGAGTGCCCGTTTGCGAAGTCGATCTGGGATCGTTTAAAGCACCAGTATGGATTAGCACACTTTCTATACCAGTTCGTGCGCTGCCTTTTAAATGACTCCACCGGCGAGGTAATTAAACCGGACCTAGCAATTGCAATCGCTTACATCAACAAAGAACTTTGGCTGGCCCGATGGCATCGATCGCAAGGATACCCTCCCGCTCTGGGAGTCATGTGGAGGAGAATGACCGTTCAGCTTCGTTTTCTTTTTTACTTCTTGAATGGTCACTGCTAGGTCCGCATGCGTTTAAAAAGCGTTTCACTACATCTAAGTGCTTATGTAAGGTCATTGGAGGAGACCAGACTTTCCAATTAACATTCCTGTTGGCCTTTTAATCCTCGCCGGTCGTAAAAGGACCTCATTTTTTAGGCGTTTATGTAAGTCACGCAGCCCAATATGGGCTACCAGTTACTTATTGCATGCGCGCCTGGACGCCTAGACATAGTAAATTCAAGATCATTTGATTAGGCGTTCGCTGAGGCAACACCGTCTGCCTCAGCTCCAACAGCGACAGGAGAGGAGTAGTTAATAGTGCTTCCGATTTTTGTGAGTGAGTGTCTTTTTTGAACTTATAATTTTTTCACGCCGCAACCAAGGAACCAACGCGTGCGTGAAAAACTCTTTCGTGACTTTGACTGACCCTCCCCCCGGCGACCCCGGGGGAGGTTTCACCCCCCCCCCCCCCGATCTTTTCTACTCTAAGCCATGAAAGAACTGTATGAAATAACTGTATTTGAAGACGGGCATCCCGCCCGTGTTACCGTCTGGCGATCCTGCTGTTTCTGTCAAGCAGAGACTTTCTCCAAACGAATGGAGGATGCTCTGTTGACAGCGAAACATAGCAGACCGCATCGTGTCTGCGGATTATTTCAAGGTTGGACAAACCACCGTCCGCCTGTGCTATGTTGAGCCAGGATATTTACCCATTTTTATCCAGGGCGCCTCGCCGCTGATAGAAGAAGACTACCTGAAGAGATACATGTCCGACTACGGGCGCCTATCCAATTCATCCGGATTCTCCCCTGCAGATGACTGGTGACATCGTAGCGGATATGAATAATCTCCAGAAGGGAATTCCAGAAAACCTTGGAATGCATGGCAACAAAGTTCGCGTCTTACAAGGGTCAAAGGCAGTGCTGCTGGTACTGCAAGAAAACGTCGCACATCAGAAAAGACTGCCCTCTCCTAAAGAAATGCGATGCATGTAATCGCATTGTGAGCAAATACCACCAGTGCCCGGAGAGGGTGTTTACAGCGCCAGCAGATGTTCCAGCTTCGCCTAAAGGAATGTCGTCCCAGCAGCAAGCCATGATGTCATCACCGGCCAAGTCCTCAGGGCCAACCAGAGCTTCGTCGCCTGTATCAACATCGCAGAAGAGCCAAATTTCACCGGCTCTTCCGACTCTTCCCCAGGAGCAGAAGGAGATGATGCCCCCACCACCTCGACCATCTTCGACTCCAACTACGTCTTCGGAGCCCAGGAAGGAGCGGTTATCGTCACCTCCTTCCAAACTCCCAGAGATTACACCTCTTCCTCAGTTACCTCTGGATATGTCGATGGGTGAAGACGAAGCTTCTGTAGATGACGACGTAGATGCTTCAGTAGGAGCAGAATCCGCCTTTTCAGTGGAGGATTTTCTAGCTCTTTCTCCACCAGCGCAGTCAATAACATCACAGCCTGCGCGGACTGTTACCACGTCGTCACATTCCAGGATGACATCTTCTGCTGGGACCACGCTTCCATCAGTGCAGAAACAGCAGGATCATCTTGCGAGGACGAGGAGTCCCCGCAAGAAAAAATACAGATGGGATCGTTGCAGCAGGGACGAGAAAAGAACCACTTCTTCCTCCGATGTTGAGCGTCAATGGGCTCAACAGGAACGCCTCAAAGTTGAGGCGCCGCGCCACCAAGGTGAACTAAATAAGAATGCGCCAATAACTGAAAGTTCGATCCAAATAACATATCTGATAACAATAACATTTTTACATGGAATGATAAAATTCAACCAGTGGAAGTCCATAACGAGTCATAACCGTCAACATTAACAGCATCTTAATCAAATAGGATTTAAATAAGAAGCGATATGTATGCGAAAATTTGGGAGACTGAATTCGTATTTCGTTTTATATTCATTACAATGAATTTGGATTTTAGTTTGAGAAGGACTTAAAGCACCCACATAACAGTACTGTGATATGTTTGCTCCATCAGTTTCATCAGTCCAATGTGAATGATTTCATGGTGTGCGTTCATTGTAGAACAAATTTAAAACTATTAGACACGCTGCAGATGTGTGCCTAAGACGCGGGATGTAGTATCTTCTGCTTCAACCATTTGATGAGCCACATTTGTAGACTAGTCGCCAACATTTCGATCGTTTTGCAGAACAGATACACAAAGCTAAAAAGAGACATGCAGTGATGGACAAAGAAGATTTAGATGAAAATTCAACAGGCTAAATCTATGAATCAAAAGTATGATGAGAGACCGGCAGAATTAGATAGCATAAGTTTAGTGCATTTTGTTGCATGGTATACACCGGTAATGAATATAAGACATATCAAGAAAAAAGATGTTGATGATACAGATGGCCATGAAGCCACTGAACAATAAAATACTGATAATGAAACCGATGGAGCCTATGACATTTTTAGTTCAAAGATCAATACATATAGACGCAGAAACGTGGGCACAAAGTGATTAAATACAGTCATTACAGCATCGATGACACAATTAATTACAAGCCTGAAATGGTTACATTGTTCTACCCATTTCGCAATGAAGTTATAGATGTATTAGATTTACACAAATTCATCCAATTGTACAATGCGAACGAGATGAACATTTTAGCCGGAAGGAAAGAATACGAAAGTAACAGATATAGATGCATTGATGGAAGAACTTAAAGAACTGTGCAAGAAAGACGACGACATTGCAAACAACTTGCAAAGAGAACAAAATGAAAGATGAGTATATCCGAAGTGTTGTTGGCGAGGCGGGTTATCAGAACAACGATGAATTCGAATACAAGACTGGCAAGGCTATCGCACTTGTAAGAAAGTGTAGCAATGTGATGTCCAAACATCTGCAGAGAGAGTTGATCTTAGAATTTATATCCAGAATATGCACACTCATAGCGAATGCATACATGTGTACTTGGCCCGTACTGCTGGCAGTGGCAAAATATTTACGATAGAAATTAATCATGGAAACATTAAACCTTAAATTGATTCGGACAACGGCAGAATACAATTCGTAATGCTTATATAGTCTGTGCGTCCACTGGTAAGGCTGCAATGAACTTAAACGGGAACACTCTGCACTGTTTAGAATCTGTACACTCTGTACTTAAAATCACACCACAGAATAAGAGGGTCAATGGATTGACTACTAAGGTCCTACAACAATATCATCGACACTTCCTTTCTGTGAAATGTGTAATAATTGATAAGATAAGTATGGTCAGTTCAGCCTAGTGATGCCCAATATCATCGAGAATACATTTCACCTGTCACGAGTGATGTGCCAGAGTAATGAAAATTCTCAACTAGACTGACCAAGATCGGCAATGGTGAAAGATTGCTTCCTCAGGAGAAAGCAGTTGATTTAGAGAAGATTTAAAAGTCAACAATGGTGCATGGAAAATTTGCCCGATGTAGTTAGGCTGTTTCATCGCAACAACAGCGTTGATGCTCCCAACAAGAATGCTATCATGTGAAATAACTTGTTTTGCTAGTAATAAAATTAATGGTTATGGCCGCAGAAGTGAATTGGATCCAGCAAGAACAAAACTACACAAGATGGGTATTGTCGAATTAGGAGGCTTGCAATATCCTACATGCTTGGCTATTGACTCACCGTACATGTTGAGAGTGAATATCGATGTGGACGATGGATTTGTAAACGGTGTGATCGGTGTACTCACAAGGTACCGTAAAAAAGGAAGCTAATTTTGTATGAAACAATGACGAGGTCCTTGGATAAGTGCGTGACAAATATCAGCGGCAGACATCAAGGAGTTTCCGAGTTATAGTCATTTTTGTTCCCATTATAAGTCTATTGAGCAAATCCGAAAAATGTTCGAAATTGCCAGAGGCATTCAAATTGCCCTCTAGACGAATCAGTGGACCTAACTGCTCCCAACAGAAGATCCCCACCCATGCACACTACCCCCACCAGCCTGTTCCCGGCCGACAATAGCCTCCTGCAGTCTCTTTTCATGGCGTTCACGACGCACTCGCCATCGCCCGTCAAACTTATGGAGCAAAAACCTTAACTCGTCGGAGAAGGCGACCTTATCCCACTCGTCTGTGGTCCAATGTCGGTGCTCACGTGCAAAGTCTAGGAGTCTTTGACGATGACCCCTGGTCAATACGGGTGCCGCAACCATGCGTCGACTGTTCAGGCCCATCCGTACCCAGGTTGCGTTCAACGGTAATGTCGGATACACGTCTTTAGGCACCACTGTTGAATCTGGTTGTCAGTTGATGAACTGCGGCTCTCCTGTCACCTTTTACGAGTTGTCGTAGGCACCGCTCACGCCGTTGGTCGATGGCTCGTGACCCTTTACAGTGATGGCGTTGGGACGCGATTTCTGTCCCTGCTGTTCACTCTTTGTACACCTTCACTACAGCGGACCGTGAACACTTCACAAATCGCCGTTTAGGAGATGGTGCCACCCTTGCTGCGATAGCCTATTATTATCTCTTTCTGGATGTCCGTTAAATCCGGACGTTTACCCATCTTGAGACAAGTGCACCTGCCGTTTGATGCACCAGCTTTAAATCTTTCTCAGCCTATTATGCAAATTTTGCAATGTGTAATCGTTGTTGGGGCGAACCATGCGTGTGCCTTGAAGGGGTGCTTGTCATAATTCATTGATATGACAGTGTACTGTGCCCGCGCCACGAGAAGGCGGCTGCGTTGCCAAAATCTTTCACATAGCGCGCTAGCTGCCTTGGCCAATCCATTTTGCTAAAGGGTAGGAGTAGTATACTGCAAAGTTACTCAGGGCTTGGAAAAAGTTATTTTTGTATATGGAAATTCGTGCAAAAATGGTAAAAGGGAAAACGTTACATTCTGAAGGAAGGAAGGTTGCTCTGAACGTCATTTCATATTTTAATGATGTTGCGAAAAAGAAATTACCCTATAGAAAAATGGATTGGCCAAAGTACCTAGCGCGCCATGTGAGAGATTTTGGAAACGCAACCGCCTTCTCGTGGCGCGGGCACAGTAGATGGATTCGAATTGAGGACACAAATGAATCAGTCTAGTTGTATAAGATCCGATGCACTCACCAAACATAATGTAATAATTTATTGGAAAGCAGGCGGTGTTGCGATCTTCAGAAATATTAACTCTTTAACTGAATGCCTCGTTTCGATTTGCGTAGTACTAGAAATTTTTTAAAAAAGAAATTCATACATTAAGTGGCTTTTTAAGATAAACGTGTGCTTAGAAAGTTTTTTTATATTTTTTATTTTATTGTTTTTAGTCTATTTTTAATTTTATTAATCTAATCTAAGCAGATGATTATATTTAGTACTACGCAAAGCTCCAGATGTCGCCCCAAAATCAAACTCACTGAGGATGGCAATGGAGTGTCCCATCCATCTTTTCTTCATCCATGCATCTGTCTGCTCGGTATCTGTGATAGGTCTACGACAAACAAAATCGCAGCTGGCATAAGTTGCAGCTAAAAAATCAACAACTGTTGAAGCAATGGTTGCATAATATTAACAGGGAAAATTGTCCAGTAAATGAAATAGTCAGGATGTGTTCGGATCATTTTACCGAATCCTGTTATGAGAGAGATTTCAAGGGAGAATTGTTAAGGGCCGCAAGAAGCGAAGTAGGCCGCCGTCCTCGTCTCCTGAAGCGGGCGCGATACCGACGGCTTTCGCTCATTGGCAACCTGAACAAACACCAAGGAGAATATTATCCAAACAGCTTCCGGAAATACAAAGACCGATTTGAAGTAAGTTTAAAATTCAAAATGAAATGTCAGTATTTCTTATATACATTACGGTAAAAGGAACGAGGTTAAAATACATCGCAGAACTTGATCGCATTAGGCTTAACACGCGAATGATAAAATAGATTACTGTTAACTTTTACCCAGTTGGCGATATTAATTAATTTTTACAAAAACAGAGAAAAAAAAACTGTAAGTAATTCTTAATATTTATAATCCATTGAACGTTGGATATGGTTACTGTAAAACTAAAGGCGACATAAAAACTGGAATGTAAACAGTTTAACTGGTTTGGCTTCCATTTCTCCCTTCCGCTGCCTCTGCTCAACTCAAACCTCGTTAAAGCTGGATCGCCTGCTACAGCTGCGCGTTCTCATCTATAGTTGGCCTTGTTTTGCGCAGATCATACCTGACGTCACATAATTCCCGTGCCCCCCAACGCACATTCGGCAACTCTACAGACTTGGGCTCTGTGGGCGGGGCTTCACCTATGACGTGTCATTTTCTCTGAAATAGCTTAAGTAACTCCGACGTTCAAAACGTTTGTCTAATAACTGACGCTAGGAAAATAAGAGCTTTCAGAGAATCTTAGTCGGAAAAACACTGATATGTTTCTTAAATAAATGCAAAAATACGAGCTGATATTACATCTTAATTCATCCTAATATAGTTTGGTTCTAATTTTGGTCTAAGTTAACATTATTGATAGATGGCGCAACTGAAGATAAGTTAAAATACAAGCAGGGATGGATGAAAGGTAATTGAAGAGACAGGTTAATTGGGTTTTATTAGGTTTTAAATTATCATTAGGAAAAACAATAGGAAAACAGTCTAGCAAGTGGGATCAAGAAGGGTCGAGCATTTGAGAGCCATGATTTCAGTACGTAGTATTTCTTTAATATTGTGTGCAGATTAGCATCGTTTTTTAACGTACTTGACATTTTTTAAAAGTGACCTTGTGATTTTAACGATTTTAATAAAAATAATTTTTATTTTTCACTAAATTTGTCATGATAGGAGAATAAATTACAGATGAGAATGCATAAAGTAAAATAATTAGAAAATAGCTCAATTACTTAAGAAAAAAGCATTGGCACTCTCCATTGAGAGGATGGGTTATTTGGCAGAAGCTTGAAAAAATTAATTTTCTTGGACGAATAAAAGAAAAACTTGAAACTTGCAAAAAATGGGATTAATACACATTATGAAAACTAATGAGTCGGCAGTCCACTCAAATTGCCTTGTTCTATAATGTTTTCTAACTGTGTATTTCACACTATATATTGTGTATGTACCGTCCAATGGTGCAAACATTTACATAAAAGCACACAATTCGAATTATTTAAAATTGTAAAATAAAAAATAAAAAAAAAAACCAAACTTGAACAAGATAAAAGACTGCTAAAAGATATAAAAATGCAAACAAAATCAAAAGCCTAACAAAGTAAGTTGGACGAAATGAAGAAACAGATAACAGAATAAGATTATTTAAATGCAGAGTAAAGAAAAAAATCATTATTAAATTTTCTAATTGTAAATTGTTTTTTTACGTAAGCTTACATATGTTTGTTATTTTATTTTATTTACTATTTTTTTGTATATTTTCATTTTTACTTTTTACATCTTGCATTTACTGCTTATTTCTTCTCAGTATTATTTAAAATTAAAGAAACATATAAAATAATTTTTAAAAGAAAAAAGGAACGAAAGGGGAATCGAACGTAACTACATAGAAGATAGTCAAAAACGTTAACCACTACTACTACTATTTTTACTACAAACCTGTGACGTGTGTCTTGGCATAAGTGAAGCACCGCCCAGTGAGCCCAAGTCTGTAGAGTTGCCGAAAGTGCGTGGCCAACGAGAGACGTCACATAATTCTCGTTGGCCTCGATTCCCGTGTTCCTTTGCGAATTCGGGGAAAGATGGCAGTCTCCATGGGCTATAATTTTTCGTCTAAAAATGCTGTTTATTAGGAGCTTTAGCATAAAAACTACTTATAAGAATGCGCCTTTGGTCTGTACGTTTATCCGTCCGTCCGTCCGTCCGGCAGCCGTTTGCACGATAACTTGAAAACGGATTAACTTTTTCATATTCTGTTTTCAGAAATATGACTATCAAAGTCTTAGCTCGGACGTATCAACTTTTCAGAATTTTTCGTGGACCCCTTCAAGTCGAATTCACGTGCTAAAACAGTGAGTGTAAAGAATTCAAAGATACTGGCATGTCATATAACAATCGATTTGTCAAGAAGGAATATATTGTTACTTTCTGTTCATCTTTTAAGTATTATTGACATCAGCGCGCGCACGTGAAATCGCTTTCTCGACGCACGATTGCTCAAGTGCTCATAATCTATAAGCTTATTAAGTAGCGGAAAGAGGAGTCTACACAAGATGGCGGACTAAACGAACGCACGAGAAATGAGCTCCTGAATTGCTTTTTTAAAGCAAGTATATTTCTCTATTTAAGCTTTCTATCTCTACAACTATATAGTAGGAATGTGTAAGATGAATTAGAAATTCAATTACAATCGTTCAGAAGCAAGTTATGTATTATTAATTGTGAATTGAATGAAGCTCTTCTTCGTATTTTTTTTTTACTTTGGCACTTTCCATTTCTGAGTACTGGGTGCCAGTTGGAACCAAGTTCAATTGATGGATAATAGAAATTACTAGAAGCGATCAGAGTGAATGGAGTTGTCCTGGAATAATAATACAACTTCATAACTTCAAAGATAATATTGGTAAATAAGAATATAACAACTAAGATAAGAAATTCTGACTTAAAGAAATAAACATGGGAGAACGAGAAAGAAAAGGAAGCCATGGTACGTTAGATGAATACATTAAAAATAGAAGCGGGGAGGAAGCTTTTAAAAGCTCGAATTTAATAATGAGAACACCAGACAAGGGACCGAGAGAAAAAAGAAATAGAACAGAAGAAGGGGCGAATGGAGAAGAGAATAATTTAGAAAAAAAAAATAGAAGAAATCTTGGAAATTGTACGGTTTAATAGAAAAGAAAATGAAGTAATTAGAGAAGAAATAAAGGAAGTGAAGGAGATGATAAGAACTGATAAAATAGAAAATAAAAAAGAAAGAGAAGAATTAAGGGAAGAAATGAAGAAGATGAAATACAAAATGAAGGAATATGAAAGACAGATAGAAGATATGGAAAATAGAAGCCGGAAAGATAATATAGTGATAAAAGGTATAGAAGAGGAAGAAGGAGAAACTGGGGAAAAGTTAGAAGAGAAGGTAAATGAAATAATGGAGAAGTACTTAGGACGGAAGTTAATATCAATAGAACAAATATATAGAGTAGGAAAAGAAAAGAGAAATGGAACAAGACCAATAGTGATAAAATTAAGAAATAGAAAAGAAAAAGAAACTCTTTTTATGGAGAAGAAGAATTTAAAGGGAACTAAAATTTATATTGATGAAGATTATGCTGTTCAAACTAGGATCAGGAAAGAAAAAATGATAAAAATAGTAAGAGAAAAGAGAAAGGAAGGTAAAAAAAGCATATGTGAAATATAACAAGATGGTGATAGAGGGAAGGCAGTTCGAATGGAATGATGAAGAAGAAAGAATAAGAGAAATTGGATCAAAAAACGGGAAAGCGATGAATGGAATAGAAATGGACGAATGATAGTAGAAAAATTTATGGTGGAGGTGGATAAAATGGATAGAGAAGAGAATGAGAAATGGAAAAAAGATGAAAATAGAAAAAGGGGACAAATGTGGCAAATAATTTCGTGGAATATTGCAGGCTTAATAAATAAGGATAAAGAATGGTGGAAATATATATATAGTTTTGAAGTGATAATTTTACAGGAAACTTGGATGACTGAAAAAATGTGGAAGGTAAAGAAAGATAAATTGAGTGATGATTTTGAATGGTTTGCTAGTCATGCAGTAAAGGAAAAGAAGAAAGGAAGAGCAAAAGGTGGTCTGATAATGGGAATAAGAAAGGAATGCGTACAGGAATTAAGATATGAAAAGAAAGATGGAGTTATAATTATAAATGGGATGAAGAATATAAAGAGGAATATAGGAGAAATATAAGAGAGATTTTGAACAAAAAGGAAACAGTGGAAAATAGAGGAAAAGTTACAGAACAGATAAAAGAAATTGAAGAAATATTAAAACTTGCAGGAGAAAAGATGAAAAGAGAAAAAAAAGATATTGATACAGAGAGGAGGGAATGGTTTGATAATGAATGTGTGAAAAAGAAAAGAGAAATGAGAAGGTCTCTTAGAAAGGCAAGAAAAAATGACAATGGATGGACAGATTTTATACAAAAGAGAAAAGACTTTAAGGAGTTGTGTAAAGAAAAAAAGAAAGAATACGAGAGGAAATGGAACAATGAGCTAATAAAAGGAAAAGATACGAAGACGTTTTGGAAGTTAATTAATAGATGTAGAAGAAAAAGGCAAGGTATAAGTGAAAAAATTAGTAAGGAGGAATGGAAAAGTCATTTTATGAAGTTAATGGATGAAAAAGTGGAGCAGATAATGGATAGAAGTACAGAAATAGGAGAAATAGATGTGAAAATCTGGTATAATGAAGAGATAACGATGATGGAAATATGGAGAGCGATAAAGAAATTGAAAGATCGGAAAGCGGTTGGATTAGATGGTGTTCCAGGAGAGTTTGTGAAGTATGCTGATCCAATAATAATTGCAAAACTAAGTGAGATTTATAATCAAATTTTTGAGAAAATGGAATTTCCTGATCAATGGAAAGAGGTGGTGATATGTCCAATTAAAAAGAAGGGAAATGCAAATGAGGTGACTAACTATAGAGGAGTAAGTATAACTTCCGGCCTTTATAAGGTGTATACAAATATTTTAGAAGAAAGACTGAGAAAATGGATAGAAGAGAATGAATATCTTGAAGATACACAGGCGGGTTTTAGAAGTGGAAAAAGTGTAATAGATAATATATTCATTTTGAACAGTATAATAGAATTAAGACTTATACAGAAAAGAAAAAAGGTAATAGTATTTTTTATGGACTTAAAAGCTGCCTTTGATTCGATAAATAGGGAAAAATTGTGGGTGAAATTAAGGAGGATGGGTATAGAGGGTAAGTTGTTAGGAAATATTAAAAGTATGTATAAAGAGACAAAATGTAAAGTTAAAACTAGAAATGGTGTTACGGAATCCTTTTGGATAACTAAAGGAGTAAAACAAGGTTGTGTCTTAAGTCCTCTGCTGTTTATAATATTTATGAATGATTTGGGAATTTATTTGAAAAAATGTAATGAAGGTGGAATTGTAATAGGAAAGGAGAAAATTTTTCAATTGATGTATGCAGATGATGTGGCTTTAATGGCAGAGGACGAAGAAGAAATGGGAAGGATGCTAAAACGTGTAGAGAATTTTTTGAGAAAAAATGATTTGGTGTTAAATGTTAGTAAATCAAAAATGATGGTGTTTAAAAAGTGAGGGAAAGGCAGTATAAAAGAAAAATGGAAATGGGGAAATGAAAATATTGAAATAGTGAAAGAATTTAAATATTTAGGTATGTGGTTTACTCCTAAGAATAGTTATGGGAAACAGAAAGAAGAAATAAGTGAAAAGGCAAAATTGGCAATGAAGCAGGTGTGGTCATTGGTGAAAAGAACAAAGATGAATGAGGTTAAAATAATGATAAAGTTGTTTGATGTATTAGTTAAAAGTATAGTTGAATATACAGCAGAAATATGGGGATGGGAAGAAGATAAAAGAATAGAGAGTATACAAAATCAATTTTTTAAATGGTTATTTGAACTGAGAAAGAGTACACCAAATTATATAATATTGACTGAAATAGGAAGAGTAAAGTTGAAGGTAAATTTGGTGAGAAAAGCTTTAAAATATATTGAAAAGATTGAAGATATGCAAGAGAATAGATTGGTAAAGGTATGTTGGGAGGAAATTAAAAAAATGGCTAGAGGGGGTAAGGGTTATAGATGGATTGATAAAATAAATGAAAATATATCAGAAGATTATAGAGAGATGTGGTGGGGAGATAAAAGAGTAAGAAAAATTAGTTTACAAGAATTAAATGAAAAAATAATGGAGACAATTGTGGCTACGGAATTAAAGGAAAGGATGGATAGAATAAATAATTCTGTAACATGTGGAATATACAAAAAAATTATGACAAATTGGCAAATAGAAAGATATTTAACAATAGAAAATAATATTGGAGTAAAAATCTTATTTTTAAAGATCAGATGTGGAAATATTTTGATGGGAAATAATGTGTATGGTAGGGAGGAAGAAAGAATATGTAGAGGATGTAAAGAAGATGTAGAAACTTTAGAGCATGTTTTATTTGAATGTAGAATGGTAGAGGAAGAGAGAAAGAAACAAGTTATAGAAAGAAAAGAAAATTGGGAAAGAACTTACCTTGATGGAAACCAAATTAACTGGAAAGTATTATGTGTCATAAATGATTTTTGTAAAAAAATAGTTGATTGAAAAGAAAGATATTTTGTAAAAAGAAAATGTAAAGATCTGAAAAATGAAATGGTTAAATATTGAAATAGTAGTAAATTTGAAAAGATGTTAACTTTCTTTTGTTTAAGACTCCTCTTCCAAATATGTAATTGTATTACAATAAATGGAATAAAAATAATAATAATAATAATAATAATAATAATTAAGTAGCGGAAAAATGGAACTACTTATTGGTTTTATTTTACACACGATTTGAATCACCCTTCATCATTTCTACATTTTTTGAGGTAGAAGGTTGAAATTCGGAATGTAGCTTACTATGGGCATGTGCACCTTCACTATTTAGTTTGGTTTTGATTAGCCCACTATGGTCGGAGTTTTGGGGGTGAAAATTAGAGGGGACCAAAAGGTCTAGGTGTATTTTTGCATTTAAAGGAGTGAAATTCGGTATGAAGATCCTTATAATCAAGATCTCCATTATATGAAGATTTTTTTTTCCCGAAGTATCCATGC
>JAHWFO010001990.1:675763-691658 GCA_023313115.1 Rhysida immarginata
CTCTCTAATATTTTAAAGTTTTTCGTTAGAGTTGAAGTTTAGAGTTTTAATACTTTACATTTATACATGTGACGTCACGAAGCTTATGACTCGCCCCCCCCCCCCCTTGTCACACGTTGTTGACCCCTCCCTCCCCCTTAACGTGTGACGTAATTTATGGATGGCCCCTAGAGAGTAGATGATGCTACAAAAGATAATGCTGCTGTCATTCATCTCCAGATAGGGGATGGTCATGGCCAAGTTGTCTCACAGATCAGTTCGCTGTTCAGTGAAGTTAAGCAACCTTTGGCGCGACCAGTCACTTGTTGGGTGATAGCCAGTGGCTTGATGGGCCTGTTTCTGGGTGAAACGGCTTCTAGAGCCAGCATCGAGGTAACATAGTTATGTGAGACCCGTGCATTGGACCAAAGCTGGATGCCCAGCAGCTGGGATGATTGCCATTGGCTGGACTCCTATCAGTGATTAATATCTTTGTACCCCCGTTCTTCGGAGAGCACGTAAAGCTGTCGGTCCGGGCTGTTACTGTCATCTCGTAGCAGTCGTTATTTATCACTGGGATGGCGCAAAATTCCCTCTTAGGAATAGGCGCCCAGATCATTACTCAAGCGATGATCTACTCTCTCTACCTGAAGAGGAAGAAGAACTCTCCAGATATTAGTTTTTCTGATCATTGGGTCATTGGGTACTTTATGAAGTACTCAATGATCAGAAATTAAATAATCTGCCTAAACTGTGATTTATAGACATTTATAAATATTTCCGTAATGAAATGCATCCACATTCAAGGCATTTCATAGAGCCGCTAAGCATGTTGATGCGCGGAAATGTGCACGATTACAAATTTTTCAAGGTAAGAAAATCAGTTTTTTTGTTTTATACTTACTAGATTAGTGCAATAACAGTTATTAATAATACATTTAAAGAATAAAAATATTTTACAGCAGTATAATTTTTTTACCTACAAATTGAACTGGTGTTTGTGGTAAATTTAAAAAAAACTATGTTTTCTGCTGTAGCAGCTGCATTTCGCCGTTTTTCAATTTTCTTGCATCTCTTATCGCGCTAGCGTGGAATCGTCTATTGGACGGAATCACAACTGCTTGATTCTCTCCTACGTCATGTGAGAGCGGCTGGCGCATACGCACAACCATGCCGGACACTATGTTCTCTTCCGTAGATGTCGCATTACGCTATCCCAAAGCGGCATAGGCAAATTCCACCCGGTTTGGTTTTTACGATGTTTCGTACCTTTTCATTTGAACTGCCCTCGTATAATGAAGACAATTTTTGTTTTGCTTATTATTAACAACTTTTTTCCAGTAGTCTTCTCTCTGTGATGCCAGTAGTCATGTTCGACATCTGAAGAATACATGAAATATTATCAGAAAAACATAATTAGATAACAAAATCTGCATTATTAAATTAGTTTTAAAAATAACACTGGCTGAAAAAGTAAAGAGTGAATAAAATGATCCGTCAGCAAAAATACCTGCTATTAAAATGGCTTAATGGCCGTATAAGGATAAAATGTTCTTTAAAATACAAGGCAGGCTACTGAAATTATAATAATAAATTTTATGATATAAGCATTAGAGTACAATAAAAAATACTGTTTTTTGTATAAAATTTCTTTAAAAATTGATGATCCAATAGTTTAAAAATGATTCTATGCCAAGAAAAGAGGGTACTGTTTTTTCAGAGAAAATTCTGAGTTTCATAAGCGCCTGTTAGCATATTGTGTATTTTTTATGGAATAATAGTATGACATTTTGGTAGAAATTTCAAAGATAATATGTACAAGCTTTAGAGGTAGTCAAACAGAAAGGAATGAAGTACAAAATGCAATATACGGAATCCGAATTTTTTTCCCCCAGCGCGGGACGGACGTCTTCGGTCGGAGTAGCGGCGGTGTCGGCGGCAGCTTTGGTAGTGGTGATGGTGGTGGTGGTGGTGGCAGCGGCGGCGGGAGTGGTGGTGGTGGTGGAGGAGCATTCATCTATTTATAGCTTGCCGTCAAGTTTATCGATACTCGGCGTCTCCGATGCAGCGGGCGTCCTGTCATTTGCCTGTTAGCGTTTCGGCGACAACAACGCACTCGGCGTTCCAGAGGCTCTTGCGGTCTTCTCGGCGTTCCAGAGGCTCTTTTCAAAAATTAATGAGAGTTCATTAAAGAAAAGTTTAACTTCAGGTCTTAAATTACCTTTTAAATGTTAAGACACATCAGTACAAACGCTTTCTCGTTGCCATTGGTTTTTTGGACCGAACATTTACAGCTTAACTTAAGAATTTAAAAAAAGCAACACAAAACTCGCCTATGCACGCCAGGTGGAAATCTGATGAATTTAAATTTTTTCCTTCACCTTGACGGTTTTTACATAATGCAGCAGAAAATCTTCCTGACAGAGATGTCTTGATAAATACGTCTCTGAATATTGGAGATCAATGAGAAAGCGAAGAGAACGGAGCAAACGAGCAAACTTCAGGCAGTAACTTCCTGACTGTCACAGCCAAACCACGTTGCGCAAACTTGACTTTGCCAGCAGAAAATAAACAAACACACAAGCATCTCCCATTTCCTGTTCGAAACTGAAACTACTACAGTGGCTCCATCTGACGTTCTGAGCAACATCATTGAGCCCGTTGCGTGCTGGGAGTCGTGAATCGCATTAGAGGAAGTAGAAGCTAATGCCAAGTCTCCTTTTACAAACTTCTCTACTAGAGAGCCTCTATAAGGAGAGAGGCGACAACAAGGTGACTGATTTCTATTGGGCGTTGCAATCACGTGGTCCGTGGACGCCATGTTTTGTCGGGATTGTTAATGCGGAAGTTTTTCCCTTGTACTTACATTTTAATAGTTTAAAAACGACGTAAGATTTTTCAACGGAACTTTACAAGTAACTTCATAATACATCGAAGTTCAAGCTGATAATTTTTCAGGTTTATTTAATGCACCAATACAGAAAAAAAAAGTTTGAGAAAAAAAGAACGACGCTCACTTTTTTCTCGTTTACTGTGAATCTAAGGGAGGTAAAAATACAAAAAAATTCTTACATGTAAAGAAATACTAAAACAAACTTTCAATGATAAAAGCTTTCAATGATTTTTTTTTTCTTTAGTGAAATTTTTTCAGCAAATGTTTTTATCATTGAAAGTTTGCTTTAGTATTTCTTTATATCAATCTCCCTTAGATTCACAGAAAACTAGAAAAAAGTGAGTCTCGTTCTTTTTTACAAATTATTTTTTTTCTCTGTATTGGTGCATTATACAAAACTGAAAATTTAACAGCTTGAACTTCGATGTATTATGAAATTACTTGTAAAGTTTCGTTGAAAAATCTTACGTCGTTTTTAAACTATTAAAATTTAAGTACAAGGGAAAAACTTCCGCATTAACAATCCGACAAAACATGGCGTCCAAATTTCAGTTGTCGCCTCTCTCCCTATAGAGGCTCTCTAGTCTCTGCGTATGACACAATGTGAGAGCACCACGTGACACGAAGTTTGCGCGGAGGCGCCGAGCAGTGATGTTTGTGACTTGAAGCTCACGCCAGACCGATTCCCTATGCTCAAGACTTAGAAATCCATCTGCTGGTTTATCGACTATTCATTCACAGAAACGCTCCTCTATCCTAGATCGCTGTCCCCATCACGCGTGGGCTGAGCAGGCCTTATGATTTGCTAACCTCTGAGAAAAAAAAGGATATGATGGAGTAATCGTATGATCATGACTTGTATAATCATGATTTGTATTTAGTACAAGCCGTTTATAAAATTTGTATTTTAAATTGAAATAACTGAAAAGACCGATCTAGCAGGAACCTTAAGCGTTTGGATCATCAGATCATCTTAAAAATTTTACAGATGTTGGAAGTAACAGTGAAAATAATTAATATTGTTTGACGTATTGCTTGTTGAATATTATTACTTATGGAGAATTTTTATAACAGGCTCAATCTCAGGTAAAGATTTTTCTATTGAAAAATGGAAAGAAAAATTTTGTGACCTGGGTTCGAACTAGGAACCTCGGCTATGACAGCCGATGCCTCTACTAGTTGGGCTATCGCAGACACCCGGACAACCATCCTGTCTCAAGGTGTCTTAAAGACAACCAAGTTGTCATGGTTGAAAGCCCAATGGGAGGCGGGTACCTGGCTCACAGATTGAGAATCTCTCCTATCCAACCATCAGAGGCGTCGGCATGACAGCCGAGGTTCCTGGTTCGAATCCAGGTCGCAAAATTTTTCCTTCCAATTTTCGATAGAAAAATCTTTACCTGATGCTTGGTAGGCTTATCTCCAGTTATAATATCATTTATTATTAATTGCTCAACCTCTTTTAAAATAAAATCATTTGTAGATAGTGATAATTTTTCAGTATCTCTATCTGCATTCAATAATACTGTTTATGCCGCTTGTTTGTTTTATATATTTGGCCAATATTGTCATTTTTATTAGTTGACCAAATTTAACTGAATGCTGATGATGTAAATAAAATTTATTTTATTTCACGAAATCCCATAATTTGATTTTTAATAATAAATTTTAGAAAATTTATTTGTTTTACTGTGTCTGAGTTATTTTTTGAGTTAGAAATCAACAAATCCAATGTTACCACCAGGGTGATGTAAAAATCATGGACAAACAAATAAGCAAAAAAAAAAAAAAAAAAAAAAAAGAACCTCACCTTGTTTTGGTTTTTTTTTATTTGCCATTATACCGAGTTGCATACAAAATCGTTTATTCTTCATTAATTATAATATTAGAGATTATAGAAATCTTGGCAAGCAATAAATTTTATTTTGAAAATTTCGAATACCAAACCCTGGACAGGTAGCAACACTGAACAGATCTTATGATGACTGATGTATGAGATGAATATCCGTTGTAACTGTATCAAAATAAGGCCCACTTTGGTGTAAAATGTTTTAAAATACCAAGAAAACTTATTTCTTGATTCCGAAATCAACAAATCTTCTATGACAGATTTATTAAGATAATGTACGCCATTCCATAATAAGTAGATTGGCCACCAGATGGCGCCATGTGTGGCGAGAGATTCTGGGGACCCGAGATTCTGTGGAATCCTTTTCTTTAGCGGATATATTTTTTTCTAAGTCCTTAGCATAGGCAATCGGTCTGGCGTGAGCTTCAAGTGTACCGTCAGTAAGGTTCTCATGCAAGAAGAGAGTCCAACTTCATGCAATAAAAGTCTTGCGCTTAAAATCTTAAAACATTAGCAGTAAGCAATGCGTTTTTCTGAATCCAAAGAACGAAGCTCTTGCACTACTTGAATTCTGTACGGCTGTAGCTTTAGACAGAATTCTGTACGGCCGTTTAGTAGCCCTCTAGCAGGCTAAATACGACGCCCCTAACTCTGTAGCACTGCCGTGGAAGTGAATTCCGCGGAGAGCGCTGTAGGGAAGCTTGAATCTTCTTCAGAAACTGGTGTCGTTATCACGGCCCGTCGGGTACTTTTAGGCTTATCATACACTGTGCCTGTCTCGTGAAATCGGTATACAAGATCATACACAGTTGTCTTCCCTGGTATAAAATAGGAGTATCAGGAAACTTCCTTTGAAAGCGCTGAATGCAACGTTGGCACGACTTTTCTGAGAAATAAACTTCTAAAGGTGCATTCCCATAGCTCGCTTGAGCTTTAAACATGGATATGAATTAGAAACAAATTCATATCCATGGCTTTAAAGCGAAGCTTGAGCTTTGAAGCAAATTCTACTCGCTAGAAAAATATGGCTTGAAAAGTTCAGCTTGAAAAGCCAAGCTAGCGTTGAAGCTATCCCATAGCTAACGTGTCTCGCGAGAAATCGCAGGCGTGAATTTCAAAAAACATGGCGCCTTCAATGCACGAAAACGCTAATTAATCTAAAAAGTATTTTGATACAAAAATTACTGAATTTATTTTATTTGATTTTTCTCAAGGGAATTCGAATTAAAGAGGTTTAGAATAATGGATTTGTTTCCAAGGGAACAAAAAAATATTTGAATTAAAGAGGTTTTCGAATTAAAGAGGTCCTAATTAAAGAGGTTCTACTGTATTATGATTATGGACAATTTATTGTTCTGTTATTGTAAATAAATAAATAAATAAATAAATAAATAAATAAATTTTGTAAAAACGGGTAAAATATTTCCAATTTAGCAAAACGTGACATTTATTTTTATTTTCGATGAGGTTGCAAAAAATGGAATAAATAAATAAAATAAAATAAAATAAAATAAAATAAAATAAAATAAAACAACTAAATTTAAATAAACAAACCTATTAATTAAATAAATAACTTAAGTAATAAATAAATTAAAATAATACATAAATTAATAAAAAGACTAGTAAAATAACAAATAAATATAATAAACTGTTTTCGACATTCAAATATTTAATCAACTGATGTTGGGAAAAAAAATTCTCGAAAATGTTTTTATTTATATGAAATTTATCCCAAAAATTTGGATCAACCCTTCAAAATTTCATCTGTACTTCAAGATCATCGTTTTTTCCCCTATCAACATCATCTGCACAAGAACTTCATCTACATCCTCAATAGACTGGTTTTATTTCTACCATCAACAACATCTTCAATAGACTACATCCTTGAGTTTTCTTTCATCTCCCAAGTTTCGTCAAGATTGGTGACTTTAATTTTAATTTTGTTTTTATTATTTCACGATTTCCCCATTATAAGGAGACTAAATTCATTTTAAATTTAAATTAATCATTTAAACTACTTAAATCAATAATAAATATAATAAATTCAATAAAAATTTAATGGAATAAAATTAAATTAATGAATATTATATACAGGATTGAGTGACTGAATTATAACCACATACATAACAATCCGAATAGCCTCTTTTTGCAGCCAAAACAGCAGCTAGGCGACAGGGTAGATCAATGAGTGCTTGGAAGGTGGCAACAGGTATCTGTGTCCATGCGAACAGCAGAGCATCACGAACTCATGAGGATTCCGTGGTGGAGGGTCTCGCACCTTGACGTGTCGATCCAGATGTTCCCACATATCCTCGCAAAGATTAAGATCTGGGAAGTTTGGAGGCCAGGACAGTAAGTGAAATTCATCCTCATGCTCCTCGAATCATGCACGACAAATTTTGGCCAAGTGGCATGTGGCATTATCCTGTTGAAAGATGCCATCATTCGCAGGATGCATAATTGCCATGTAGGGATGCACCTGGTCGGCAACGATGGATAAATGTGCACAGCTATTGATGGTACCTTCCAGTAATGGACCCAAAACAAGCCACGAAAACATGCCTCAGACCATTACACGGCCTCCTCCAGCTTATTGCCGCCCAACAATGGTTTCGGGCAGTTTGTATTCGGATGTCTCCCGGCGGATACGCGAGTGCCCATCGATACGATGCAGTAGAAAATGCGACTCATCGGAAAATGCAACCTTTTTCCACTGGTCTAAAATCCAATGTTTGTACAGCAATGCAAACGCACGTCCTTTCTTGCGATGCACACTTGTCAAATAGGTACTGGAACCAGACGTTTGCTGCGAAGGCCAAGACGTAACACGGTGCGTTTCACAGTTGTTTTCGATAGCTTCTTGGTGCATTCCTCGTTCATTTGGGCTGTCATGATGGTCATGTAACTAGCCGTCGCAGCGCCGCTCACCCCGTTCATTAGTGGCCCATAGTCCTCTACAGTTTCCATGCCTGGAATGAACATCTTGTCGGTTCTTCCACTCATTGTACACCTTCACTACGACACTACACGAACAGTTCACGAAAACTGCGGTTTCCGAAATGATCATACAATTTTCAAGGCCTGTTAGGTCGCATACTTTAGCCATGACGGCGACGACTGCTGTACGAAATGTTCCTCTGAAATCGCCTTTATATATCTTTCAACAGGCAGGTTTATCCGCACCCCCACCCCCTGTGAATGAGCACAACCGTATTTACATATACCTACGTGGCGGTCATAATTCAGTGACTTCACTCTGTATAATAAATGAATATAATAAAATAAATTAAAATAAAATGATTATAAAATAAAAAGAAATATAAAATAGCAAATTAAAACTTATATAAAATAAACTCAATTAAATGTAATAAAACAAATAAACAAATAAATAATAAATAAAATAAATAAATTAATAAAATAATAAATAAATTAAATTAAGTAAATAAAATAAAATAAATAAATATTAATAAATTATTAATAAAAAATTTTTAAAACTATACTACAATACTCAAAGAAGAAATAATAATAAAATGAAGATTTTCTTCAAAGAAATCATGAATACAAAGGAGAAAAAAGAAACGAATACAAATCGCGGAATTCTTCCTTCCCTTTTCTCCTTTATATTCACACTACAATGTACGCAACCATTGCAGTCATCAGGGAAATGTGTGTAGTGCGCATGTGCCTCGGCCATTTCCAAACAGCAAGTTGCTTTAAAATCAAACTGTGCTAGATGTATGCTTGAAGCGAAAAGCAGCTTGAAAATACTCTTGCTTCACACTTCTAGCGCATATCAGCTTGGTGTTTAGGATAGCTTGAGCTTGAAAAATCACGCGCAATACGCTTAAAGCTTCAAGTTTCACGCTCCAAGCGAGCGATGGGAACGCACCTTAAGAATGTGACACTGTTCTTGCCTACCGACTCATCCTCACTGTTCGCCCGCGCAATCGTCGTGTCACGTGGTGCTCTCACTTGCCTTCACAGACCACTATCACAGCAGCAATACTCGGATATCGTCTGTGGTTTTGCAGCAAATACGTTTTAAACTTGGAGTTCGGGGACTTTCGAATCACCCTGTATTTTCATAAATACATATGAAGTCAGTTCTAACAAAATTTCACTTTCAGGCATATTTTTGTGATCAAGCAGATCATTTTTTTCCATTATACATAATTGCTACGAAACATGGTACATGTTAAATGGCTGCATAATGTGAAAAACATTCGAGGTAAATTTACCGAAATAATAATAAATTTGAAAAGGAAATGTGGTTTATATAAAAAATGCTGAATTAATTTTTAAATACATAATAGGTGTTTTCATGTATACATCAGTTTCGATAAAAATGCACTCTTTTACATTGAGGCGTGCTTTCCTGATCAAGGACATCATTTTTTTTATTTGTATAATTGTTAAGAAATTTGTTTGCTGAAATATGAAGTACAGTATTTTCTTATACGAGTTCAAAGCATTGTGAGTTCTGCAATTATGCCCAAGAAAAACATCAGGTTGATTTATCATTCCTAATTTAATTATTACGATCTTCTGATAATTTTGTTACAAGAACTTTTTCTCGAGATCTTCAGAAAGTAATTTTTGTATTATGATATAAACAGAGGATACACAACAGACAACATCTTTGTGTGGATAACATAAGCCACCCTTTCTCGGTTTTGCATGATATCTATATTCTCTATTTCTTCTTCATTGACCAAGAATAATTTGCATTATTCACATTTAACTTTTTTTAACAATGAATATGATATCACTTCGAGATGTATTTATCTGCCGACTCCTCATGGCGGATAAAATTTTAAATTCCTCGTAAATGGTTGCACTGCCACTCCAAATTGTCACTTTTAAATGAACATTGCTCACGTTGAGATAATACCCTTTTGTGGCTATATATAACCTGCTATGTACGCAATCCGAGGTCAGGTTGAATCTTCAATACTGTCAATGTCATCTTCATCAACTATAACATTAGCAAAACATTCTGGCAATGGTAAATCATTACTAGGCTTGCTGAAGAACTCGGAAAAGTCCGCACTGAAAGATTGAGCGTGAAGTGGAATTTCACCACTTTCATTTGACTTTAGCGCAAGAACTCTTTGCATTCGGAGCTTACTCTCACATTCGAATATCTGTCTAACAAATACATTGTAAGATTCACCACACAATTATTCTCTAGATGGGGTTGGTCTGAACAAGGAATAAGGAGAGTGGCACGCTTTGATCTTTTGGCAAACCACCCCCCTCGACATTCCTTTTCTGCCCATGCGACCCTTTATCTGTTCGTAATGAACGCATCAGCCAACATAAAAATGATCGAACTGACTTTTCATGTTATTTTGAGTACAGAATTACGAGCAATATAGAAAACATGCTTAGTTTCAATTAATTTTCACCAGGGTGTAGCATTTGGTAAACCGTTAGATCCATTTAACAATATATACTAATCCACAAAGAAAATGTAACACCGTGAAAAATGCTTCAAATGAGACAAAAACTGGCACACAGAGAAGCATGTTCTGAAAAAAAAATGGTTTTCATTTTGAATAATTACACATGCCTGATGGCGCATGTTACGCTTTTGAACATAAACAATAAAAAGTGAGTTTTAAAATATGATAATTTTTTTTTTTTTTTTTTCAAATATGATAATTTTGTTTTTCTAGTTGAATCGACGTTTACATCACGAACAATTTCGACTGAGGCCTAAACATCGAGCCCTAGCCCAACAGGTTATTATTAACGACGAGCTACCTAACCGATTACAGTCGGGTATGATCATTCTCCAGAACGATATCAATCACTTCACGGAGTCCGGAGTAGTATTCAAAGAGGACTCTACAGAATATCCAGTTGATGTGGTCCTCTTGGCGACGGGATATGAAATTCGTTTCCCCATCATCTCTGAAGATATCCTCGAAGTCAAAGGGAATGAAGAGCCATCCTTGTATAAATTTGTATTTCCATATAAACTACAGAACCATACATTGGCTGTCATTGGATTGATTCAACCACGCGGTGCCTTTATGCCCATTTTTGAATTGCAAAGCCGATGGGCAGCAAAAATATTTAAGGTAAATGAAATCCATTTATCCTCCAAAAAATAGTTTGAAGTACAATTAAATTCTTTCTTCTCTTTATAACAAATCATTTCAAATTAATATGAAATCATTTAAAAAATGCAATGATATACAGAAAAAACAGGTACTATTAACTTGCTAGAGATAAATTTAAATTAAGCTAATGTTTAGAAACTTTGTCAAATAAAATTATTTAAAAATTTAAAAATTTACACAAGAAACGTAGAAATTAAATCATACGAGATCTGTTAAAAAAAAAAGACCGGACTTTTCCCCTAGCGAACGAGCCATTGCACCGTTTGAGCTCCTGTAAGTAGCGTAACCTAATGGTAACCTTTGGTAACAAAATGTTGTTTGATGCATTATGCCAGCTTTATCCGTTGGCGATCTACAGCTCCCAAAATGAACTCATGCAGCCACCATTCTGCTAAATCAAGATGGACTGAGCTATGGAAAAACAAGAGCTGGGTCCAAAATTTTTCACGACAACGCAAAGGACAACGCACAAAGACAACGCACCAAATGACTCATATTGAGAAGCGCCATCCATTGACCTGCCACCTGTTTTTTTTTGTTTTTTTTGTGAAAAACTGTGAAAGGGTGATCATGTAGTATTACGCTGTGCATGCTGCTATAAGTCTCCACGTGCGCTGAGTGATATTTAACCACTCTTCCAATTGCTATTAAAATGTCAAAAAAATCATTCAAAAGCAGAAAGATGTGTTCTGTTCCACAATGCACATCTAGAGCTAATGAGGAAATTAGCCTTCATAAATTTCCAAGAGACGCAAAAATGCGCGAAACATGGAAAGTAAAACCTAACATTGGCAAGGATATAGGCCCTAATTTCTACGTTTGTAGCAAGCATTTGTTTCTCAAGATTTTATTTTTAACGGTAAGTGCTTAGACACATCTTATTATTATTTCTTTAACTTTAATATTTCGCATTAGCAGGAAAACTTTTAAATAATATATACAGTAGCGCTCAGAAAATAAGGCACGAGTACAATTTTTTATGTAAATTTAAAAACGATTATCGGACTGAACCAATATTTTAAAGGTGGGTGTAGAAAAGTGAAACAATTCATTTGACCCAAACAATTGGAAGATAATTCTCATACAAAAAATGAACAGACACTTTTGCTGGTTTGGTGACATTCAAAAAATAAGGCACAGGTCACTTTGGCAAAAAAAAAAAAAAAAAACAAACAAAAAAAAAAAAACAACGTTTCCATTGTCACCAGAAAATGCATCAAAATAACTGTAACATAACATTCCTTCAATTTTTATAGGAAAATGTCAAATCAAAGGGCACATCTCGATTTGAAGGCCCAGAAGGCAATTGCAAAAGCCACTGAGGAGGGGAAATCTTACGCTAGAGGAGACCTCCAACGAAAGCCTGGATCAGGAAGACCACGTACTAACCACAGAAAAGTAAGATAGACTGCTCTGTCGGTTATCGAAAGCTCAGCCCAGACTTACAGCAGTGGTTTTATACCATGAAATGCAAGAGGCTCATGGGGTTAAAGTTACTGTTTCCACAACAAAACAGCGTCTACTAGAAGCAGACTTGAATGGTAGGCGTCCTGCAAAGAAACCTCTCATTACAGCAGCGAACAGAAGGGCCCGACTTGCCTTTGCAAAGAAGTACCAGCACTGGAACTCCAACGAATGGGCGAAAATCCTCTGGGTTGACGAATCTAAGTTTCTGCTTTTTGGAACAGACAGAATACAGTATATTCGACGCCCCAAGAACAAGCGTTTCAATCCAAAATACCAAGTGCCCACAGTGAAGCATGGAGGGGGATCTCTGATGGTTTGGGGTTGTTTTAGTAGAACTGGACTGGGTCCTCTTGTGCGTGTTGTTGGTATTATGGATAAAAATATGTACAGAAATATTCTGCAGAATCCGTATTGTTGGCTTACTTATAGCAGCCGCCACTTAAGTTGAACGACAGGATGACGTCATTTCTAACGCCAGCCAATAGACGTTAACGGGAAGTAAATCGCTTAGTTATTCCATGAAAGCATCCGCTTTCGTTTTCGAAGCATTGTTTTCGTAATTATATTTACTTTCCATTTTCGCTTTTTATTAAAATAGATAAATGAAATTAATAAATTAATAAATTAAAAAATGACGCAGAATAGTCGATTCGAAGACAATTTGTTTTATATTATGACTTTAAATAGGCTTTCCACGTTTCAACGATATCTCCGCCTTTACTATAATAGAACAAGTGCATCATGGGTAAAACCCAGACAAAGCAAATTGATGAGAAGACTTACTGCGCATGTCAAAAAGATCGTTCAACTTACGTGGCGGCTGCTATAAACTTTAATTGTAATACGCGGTTTAGAATTCGAAAATTGTTTTATATTCCTTGTTTTAATTTTAATTTATTATTCAAAATTTTATCTTGTTTTAATCAATTGCATAATGCTAACAGTAATTTTGATTGTTTTTATCATATTGTCCAGTTTCGATCTTTTATATAATTTCATCAATAACTTCATTAATATACAGGGTGATTACAAAAGAACTTCACACTTTTAAAAATTTATTACATCAAAGCTATTCAGAAAATAGACACACCACATACGGATTCTTAAAGAAAAACTCTTGAAGTTTATTGTAATACAGTTAAAGAGGTTAAGCCCCATTTGGTCGCCTCCCATTTGGACGCCTCCCATTTAGTCGTCCTCCCATTTGGTCGCCTCCCATTTGATCGCCTGTTCTTTATTCAGCCCATAGGGCCTTGATGAGCCACGGTAATAAAATGAATTTTTCTGCATGTGTTACTTTATTACATGTTGATGCCTTATTAATAGAGGTGTGCGATGGTTTAAAAACCACCATCGGTGGCACCATCGATGGCACCATCGATTGTATGAATCATCATCGAAACACAATCGATGGGTACAGGAATACCATCGATGGGTACAGGAATACCCTCGATGGGTTCAGGAATACCAGCGATGGTTCTTTTAATTTTTTTATCTCAATAAAATAGCATAAAATCACATAGAAAAAGCTTAGACTACAACAGACATTTCATTACTGATAATTTGACAAATGTAAAAGTTGGGTTTAACAAAATTTATGCAAGACATTCAAAGGCATCGATTGTAAAACCAACAATTTGTCCAAATGCTTTGGACTTAACATGGTCCTTTTTTTTCCAATGGTGCAACCTGCTTTTGAAAAAAGTCTTTCTGCAGGCACAGATGTTGCTGGTGGCGTTAAAAATCTCTGGGCCATCATTCTAAATGCAATATTATTTCCGTGCATCATCTTCCATGCATGCAGTGGATTACTATTATGAGGAGTCAGTGGCGATTCAAGGTAAAATACCAGACTTGCGTGCAAGCCATTGCTGGTGTGAGACGAAGCAGTTTTCATAGCTAACGCTACAGTTCTCTTCTACAGATAAGTTATTATCAGAAGTAAAGTAACTAATTGCACCACACAATTGAATATAGTGCTGCTGTGCATTTCCTGCACTTCTTAAATTAAATTAACCACATTGAATTCTTTTTGAATTTTTTATAGTAAAAATACCATATTTATTCTCAATGAAAATGATGAATAAACATGATATTTTGATATATGATTTTTATTTTAAATATTATTAATTAATAATTTTTGGCTTTATTAGTTTTTGTTTAAATACAGTTAGTTAATAGAAAGTCTTAGAGGATGCAAGCGACGAAATAGGTCTTCACCCTACCCCTTCCCCGTGACATAGACGAGGTGAAAGAACGCATTACGGTAGCGGTACGTGGGATTGATGGAGACACGTTAATGCGGGTTTGGGACGAATTCGACTACAGGGGGGCATATTGAACATCTTTAACTGTGTCACAATAAACTTCAAGAGTTTTTCATTAAGAATCCGTATGTGATGTGTCTATTTCTGAATAGCTTTGATGTAATAAATTTTTAAAAGTGTGAAGTTCTTTTGTAATTATTCTGTATAATTATTGTTGTTTTTTTTTTGTTTTGTGATTTGTCTGTTTGTCTTTGTTCTCGGTGCCTTGGTGGGAATTCCTGTGTGGCACCGAGCTACCTTTATTCTTATCTTTGGTAGCAATAAATCAATCAATCCCCACGGAAAAAACTCTGGCTATTCGAACACGACAACGAGCCCAAACACACGTCGAACCTAGTTAAGCATTATCTGGCTTCCAAAAAATTTCGAGTACTTGACTGGCCATCGCAGTCCCCTGATCTTAACCCCATCGAACATCTCTGGGAGGTTCTGTTTCGTCGTTGCAAAGACAAAAAGGCATCGAACTTGAATGAAAAATTTCAAATGCTTCAGGAAGAATGGTTTAAGAATCCATCCGAAACCATGACAAAGTTAGTCAATTCTATGCCTAGCAGATGTCAAGCTGTTATCAAGAGTAACGGCTCTCCGACTAAGTACTAATGAATGACATCATCTCCTTTGATGTCTCACTTTTGTTTCAGATTTGCAACATGTTTGGTATGAAATATGTATCAAAATTTAACCAGTGCCTTATTTTGTGAACACACATAAAAGACAATATTCTTTTTTACAGCAAGATATAAAAAAATTGAGATATTTTTATTTATAAAGTTGTATTTCCATGTCTTCTACCACTTGTTGAAAAAACTCGTAAGTCTTATTGTTCTGTTAGAATAAAAGCCAAAAATAGTACTCGTGCCTTATTTTCTGAGCGCTACTGTATAAGGAAAAAAATATTGTAATTTTTCAGAGAACATGTATGGCTTTCTCCACTCGCAAAAACGCCGCCTAAAGAAAAGTGCGATTCCCCGATGTGCGATTCCCCGAAAAGTGCGAAAATATTCCGGTTAGAAGCCATGACAAGGTATTAAATTATGAGCAAATAACAGCGATCAAAGATCGAGAAAATCGACCTAAAAATAAAGAGAAGAAGACTACATCAGGTACAGAGCAGTGCTATATTTGATATTTATTGCTTCTGTAACCCATTTTAAAATTTTACGATTTTGTGGTGAAATAGATCTTTATCTCATCTTAATGCCATTTTATTATTATTATTATTATTATTATTATTATTATTATTATTATTATT
>JAHWFO010001990.1:691668-706522 GCA_023313115.1 Rhysida immarginata
TTATTATTATTATTATTATTATTATTATTATTATTATTATTATTATTTTGAAACACTATGATTTGCTTAAACCATCTCTTCCTTCTAAATTGTATTATGGTAATGCTTATTTTTATTTTGTATGTTGTTCTACAATAAACAGGAGTTGTAAAAATCTTATTTTTTGCTAGTCATATTTGTCTTGGAGAATAGAATGGCATAAAGATGAGATAAAAGTCTATTTCAGTACATGATGGTAAATTTTTGAAACAGGGTTATATAAATAGGCTTTTCTTCTATCTGGAAAATGAAATTATAAATTTTGTAGTATTTTTGATCGACTAAATGATGATCTTTTTTTTTTTTTGCTTTTGTTTAAACTGTAGACATTATTTCTGAAAATGAGTGCAGCGAATGCATCCCCGAAGAGAACACTCAAAGTGACATCACAGCCCTAGAAGAAGCCCAGCTCTTACTTCATTTTGCATCATCAGCGCAGCCAGATGAAGTAATCGAAGCAAACATCTGTGAAACTTCTATACAAGTAAACACATTTGAAGAAGCAAAAAACTCTTACAGATTCTTCGATTTATTAAATTCCGATTGGAAGCTGAAACTGTTCACTGGAATTGAAACTCACACACTCTTAAAATGGAATCACCAAGTGTGTTGATCAATTACATGCCAACACAACTCAGAAATCAACTTCAGAGATAATAATAATGATTTTGATGAAGCTAAAACTGAATTTAACATTTGGATGCTTATCAGTACTCTTTTCAACTTCTCCTTCTTCTTGTCGAAGATACTTTTCTTCTTATTTGCCAATTTTAACACAAGTATGTCAGTCGGCAATTACATGGCCAGATAAACATGAAGGTTTGAACAATTTGCCTAAATGTTTCAAAGCATTTAAGGATGTACGCATTGTGTTAGACTGCACAGACATTCAATAGAAAAGCCAAAATGTTTACACTGCAGAATATTGACGTATTCCCATTATTTTGGTGAGCATACTGCAAAAATTCTTGTTGGAGTGTCTCCTACAGGATTGATAACATATGTGAGCAAGGCTTTTGGTGGCCGTGCATCAGATAAAAAATTATTATGCATTGTGAAATTTTAAATAAACTATTGCCCAGAACTGATGCTGTCATGGTTGATAAAGGGTTTTTAATTGATCAGGAATGTTTTGAGTTGGGCATTAAACTAATACGACCAGCCTTTCTGCGGGGCAAGCAACGTTTCTCAGGAAGTGAAGCCTCAGATAATCAGTCAATTGCAAAAGCAAGAGTACACGTAGAACGGTCTATAAGCCGTATAAAAGATTTCAGAATTTCGAGCACTACTTTTCCTTGGAAGCTGGCCCCTCATCTTGATGACATTGTATCGATTATTGCGGGAATTGTGAACTTGTCTTCACCAATTTTAAGCGCTTTAGAAAAATAATTGTAAATAAATAATAAGTGTAATAAAACAATGCAATGAGAGAATCCTTACTTGTTAAATAAATTTTTATTACAAATCTTAAGTGATTGATACAATGGTATTAGATCAAGTCTATTATTTAATTAAATTTCCATTTGGAATTATTGGCATTAATAAAGTCAAAATCAATAAAATAATTAAAAATAGATGATTCAATATCATTGTTTGAGATGTGATACTCAGCATTTTGATGGAATAGTTGACTGTGATCACTGGATGATTTTGATTAGGTTACTCAGTGTTGAACTGTGACTTGATGTGTGTTGTGTTGATGCACTAAAAATCTAGTGCTGTCGCTGATTCCAGATCAATGTTGTTGATTGGTTGATTATATTGAGGTAAATTCTTTTGATGCCGAGTGGTATCTATCTCGAAACCAATAATAAGACATGGTACTAGTCTCGAAAACATTATGACTTTTTAATTTTTTATTATTTCTATTTTAATTTTAATCATCCACCATTCACATATCTTTTAAACTTCACTACTCAGCATCAAAAGAATTTAATCAATTTAATATAATCAACCAGTCAAAAACATTGGCCTGGAATCAACAACACCACTAGATTATTAAATGCATAAACCTCAAATCCCAATTCAACACCGACTGACCACAGTGAACTACTCCATCAAAATGCTGAGTATCACATCTCATAAACAGTGACATTGAATCATTTAATGAATTCATTAATTTTGATTATATTAATTCTAACTCCAAATGGAAAATTAATTAAATATTATTACAAATTTTTACTCTCAAATTATCGGTAACATTTGCGTGTAAAATACCCATGCCAACTTATTTAATAATTTTTTAATAAAATCTTCATATGCCACTGGAACATATAGGAAATTCTCGTCAAATGTTGAAAACACAACAAAGTGTGCAAGCTTCGCTCCAGTTAGCAGCAGTGTCATTTGTAGCTATGCGTAATAACTATGTTTTTCCTCACCGTAATATTTTCCCCATTTGCTTTCAAAAATGGAAGTTTCTTATTTATTATAAGTGTTGTAATCGATTCTTTTGATGCACTGAATGGACATTTAATTTCGACTATGGTGTCTATTTTTCCATCTTTAATGGCAACACCATCAGGAGAGCAACCTAACCACGGTATTGCTGGTAGACATATAAACCCAAGCACAGTGACTCCCACTTCATGAGATTCCGCTCTTGCTACCGGCTCCCACAACGTTCCATGATGAGTGGCTGTGCTGCCACTAAATAAATCTTTCTTTGTAATTTTTGCTCTCCAGTCCGCTTGGCTTTGTAATCCATAAGTGTACATAGCTGGAAAAAAATCAAATAATAAATTCAAATTACGGTTTGTATTCTAACTCAGACTAACTAGAAATTAATCTTTTAAGTTCTTAAGACTTTTTTTTACTTACCATAGCAGATACTGGCTGTTATTCTTAGTTTTCGGGCGTCGTGCCAATAGCCACATCTGGCTTGTTCTCTTGTTGAAAGGCATAACTGCACACATTCAGGCAAGCTAAGTGCAACATTGTCTCTATAGAATTTCTGCTGTTTTTCTGGCAAATCCTTTATTTGGATTTTTTTTAAAATTAAGTTATCTCTTGTAGTATTGGAAGAGAAAAGAAATGCAGACATTATTGCCTGAACATTGCTACTAGCAGCTTCAAAAGAATTTATAAGTATTGTTGCTAGTTCAGCATCAACCACCGAGCAAGGATTAGGGTTTCGATGTTGATTTGCTGCCTGTAAAATCAGCTGTTCCTCTTCTGCAGGCTGGTCTACATTTTCTGCAGGCTCGCGACCTTTCTTGTGCTCTGCCAAAGCACTGTTTGTGGCACACTGTAAAAGGGTTTCCTGAATTCTTCATGAGAATGAGAAAACATACCTGTAAACATATATAGATATGTGTATTACTAATCGCTGTGGATGCATTATGCATAGTAATAGTGAATTAAATGACCTATTCCACTTACCTGGTTGAAGTTTTTTCTTAATACACATTTCTTCAATTGGTACTACTTCATACAGTTCTTGCACTCTCTTTCTACTGTATGTTTGCCATTTCTTTTGGCTATCAGTGTAACTCAGATTTTCTAATTCATCCAATGAATGTCTACAAATTATTAACTAACATGTTAACAATAAGAGTTTTGTCCTTACAATGGGCCAGCATAACTTTATGTATTATTAAACTAATTCATGAAACGCAGGGGTGTTCAAGGAGATATAAATTGAGAGATTGTACAATTCTGCAGCCAGGATTTGTTAGGGGAAAGAGACATACTAGTAGACATCTTTGGATGAGCGATTACACTCAATTTTTGTATATATTGTAAATTTCCATTTTAGTTGTTTTAGAGTTGGGCAACTCTCCCCTCCCCTCTGGCTATACCAATATATTTTATGTGACTTTAGAAAAATGATACATACAATCTCTGACAATTAAGTTCGGTGAATGACGTCACACCCTAATCTGTGCGAGCTTTACGCGAGTAACAATGCATGTGAATACAAGCCCAGTTATTGTTTAAGCAAGTTCAGACAGGTCACGTTTGTGCGTGCAATGGTTTAGCAGATGCTCGTTTCTTCAGTAGAAGGTGTAGCGTGCGCACATAACTGTGGATAATGCATCAAAGAGGAACACTGCCGTAATCGTGCAACAGTTTCTGGCCAACAAAGGGGTCGTATCCATAGCTCATCCACCTTATTCACCAGACTTGGCACCGGCAGACTTTTTCTTGTTCCCACGCCTGAAACGGGCTTTAAAGGAACACAGATTTGCGGACATTCCAGACGGAGCTTCCAGGACTTATACACCCGATCCCAAAAATGCATTGCCTTCCAGGGTGATTATTTCGAAGGACAATAAAGTAAATGTGGCTCTATCTGTTTTGCATTTTTTTGTGTGAACTCATTCACCGAACTTAATTGTCAGAGGTTGTATTACAAATTGAGGTTATTAAATTGATAAATGTGTGTCTAACTAGGCTTCTTTTTATCCATAATAGAATAAAATAAAATATAAAGACAAGTGGGGAATGGGCAATTTACCAGAGCTGGAATAGTGTACAATTTTGAATATATAAATGCACAAATCTTGGAAGTGAAATATACTCATGAAGTTTGTTGAGAAATTGTAAAGTGTGTATTACCAGTTATTCTTGAATAAAAGTGTATAAAATATAATGTCTCTATGTTTGAAGAAAGAAAAAAAAATTCACATTTCATGCTAATAAATAAAATAAACATACATTATTTACAAATTTTTGTGCTCTTTGTTTTATCACACACAATTTTCAAATAGTGAATATTTACTTTTTCAACTAATATATTTTCAAGTGATTACTCATAGGAAGGGTTATAAGAATGTAAGATCACTTCTTAGCATAATATTTTTTTTTCAATTTTCATTTTCATGTTTCTTAAGCTGCAATGTTTGGAGATGATTGAGAAAAAAGAAAAAAATTAATTTGTGGAAATAAATTCAGATCTGAAAGCGGTAATTTTCTGCAGTTTAATGAACACCCACCCCATATACTGCGTGAACACTCCTGCGTAGCTTTTATTCAATTTTACGTGAAAGGTTTAAATAAAATAATTACCTGTTCAAGAACAACAAAACTGCGAACACATGTTTGCATCTTTCTGTCCCAGCTTTACATGTGCATTCTGTCTTGAAGCCCTGAGGATCCTTTCGAATCGAAAGTTGGTGTGGAGAAGGCACAGTGCTTCCACTACACGTTGTTTGGAGGCACAGTGCCTCCACTACCCATGATAAATTTTCGCGTGATTTTAAGCCACATGCTGTCACATGTTGAGCTTTGAAGACTGATTCGCCTTCAGAGAGGCATCTCTTTGATGAAAATTCTTCGCAGCCCGCAAAATTCAAAATATCGACGAATGATACAGCCATTATCGAGTTCGAGTTTCAAGATCGATACTACAACAACGGTGTTGGCATTCGATCAATTCGATCACCCTTTCATCTGCCATTTTGCTTACTAGTAACGACATCTGTAGTCCGTGGCGCTTCTCAATAGGCTTGTTAGCCAATTTTTGGCCTTTGTTCCCCACATTCCGTACTTTCCAGATTTAACCCCAGCAGACTTTTTCTTCTTTCCAAAATTGAAAACCACTTTAAAAATACGGTTTTCAAAATGTACATAAGGTTAAACAGAATTCGCAGAGGGAGCATTCCAACAACGACAGAAAGGATGAGAGCGGTGCACTTTAAGCAAGGGGGACTACTTTGAAGGAGACAACCATGTATAATGTAATTCAGTTAATAAAAATAGTATGTCAAAGGTTCGGGCTTTTTTTGGAACAGACCTCATACACGAATCATTTCATTTAGGAATTTTTTTATCTATGACATGTAAGTTGGCCATATTTCATTTAATTAAACTTAGGACGTTTAATACTTGACTTGAGACTCCCGTAGAGCGAATGCAATATAATTGCGGTCCAGGAAATGATACCCTGGCGATGATACCCTGGTAAAAAAGACGTACAAAGCGCTGTGAAATGTTCATCATTTTTGCCGCTTTATTTATTATATGCTGAAAAGCATATATTGGTTTCGCTCTGTTTGTGTGTCTGTCTGTCCGTCTGTCTGTATGTCCGACGATTACTCGAGAATACTTAATTCAAATTCTGCTTTCGCTCTTCGATAGAGACCCTTCCTGAGCTCACCTGATTAGTTTGTGATTGAAATCGGTCCAACAGTCACGTGACTATTGAGACCCAAACCCCCCCATTAAATTTTTTTATTGGCAATATAAGGCATGTAATATGTCATTCGAACGGGAATGACGAGCACAAGATAAATATGACATTCTTTTCGATTTTCGAAATGCTACATCCGAGAAAATGACCCCCAAAAAGTACTAAAATGAGCCCTTATTACGAGCTTTAGCTAAAGCTATATATAAGAATACAAGCATAATCAATATCTTTATGTGTCCGGCCAGCCATCGTGTGCACGAAACGCGAAAATGGAAGAACTCAACTGCGATATATCAACTTTTGATCAGCTCTCGTGGGCCCCTTCAGGCACGTGCACTAATGTTAAGAATATGAACTTAGGGCATGTAATATATCAATCGATTTGTACCGACGAGTCATAAGTGAATACAGTGTTACTTTCTGTTTATCACTTAAGCATTGTTGATGGCAGCTTGGAGCACGTGCCCGTTATGAAGCTTTGTCGATGCACGTGCTCATTTCGTTTTAAAATTCAGTGCCGTTAGGCGTATTGTAAAATGTGACTAATTAATGTTAAGGCGATTGTTAAAAATGGCTCATTAATGTTAGGCCTATAGTTAAAATGACTATATAATGTTAGGCCAGTTGTTAAAAATGGCTAATTAATGTTAGGCCTATTGTTAAAAATGGCTAATTAATGTTAGGCCTATAGTTAAAAATGGCTAATCAATGTTAGGCCTATAGCTAAAATGACTATATAATGTTAGGCCTGTTGTTAAAAATGGCTAATGCTAGGCTTATTGTTAAAAATGGCTAATTAATGTTAGGCCTATTGTTAAAAATGGCTAATTAAAGTTAGGCCTATATTTAAAAATGATGTGAGTGTGGGTAGAATCAAAGGTATTTCTGTTGTTTATTTAAACCAACTGCAAGTAAAAGTGAAATACTGAAATTTAAAATCAGTATTTCTCTGAGTCACAGGCAAAGATCCTTGGAATGCTTACAAGATTTTTCCCGACAATGCTTTGCAACAATGATTAAGAAGGGATGAATGGCAACTTTGATTAAGAAGGGATGAATAGCTCTAGCGGTGGAAAGAACATAGGCGAAGTAGTTTAAAACATTCCAAGACGTGCGAGCATTTCATTTCTCATTTCGCGCGTGTTTGGAAAGATTCGTGTGAACGCTGCCACAGACCACTAGATAAAATACGTAAATTGGGCTGTGACGCTGCAATCGAATACGTAACTGACATGCAGTTTTCGCCATTATTGCATATAAAATATGACTGTAATATTAAACTACAAATATTTATATTCTTTTTTTCAGCATATTTGAAAATCGTTTTACGAGTTATATTCTTGTTATTTTGTGGCCTTGTCATGCAGGAGGAATTTTAAATGTTTTGTTTTTTTACCTAACAAGCTAACGGACGTATATATGAATTTATATAATTTTGGACAGTTCCCAGATCAGTATATTTAATGAAATTTTTCTAGAGAAAATGAACCTTTTACATTGCTGCGGATCAACAGTTACCTCGTTTTTAACAATAAATTCATATAATAACGCAAAATATTATTTATTGGTGACTCCCATAAGAAAAATTACAAAATCATGTGGTGACTCCCCCTTAGGTATCCCATATTCCCAAACAACACATTTTAACTCTTTCTCCTCCAATTTACCCTTATTCATTACTAATATTTATAACTAACATGTGTCCGTAGTCTCAATCGATATTTTGACCCGCCATTCCTTTCAACACTATCATCGCCCTTATTCGTAATGGAGAACGGAACTATCTCATCCTTATCAACATTCTCCCCTCCCCCTGATACGGAATAACATAGTCTCCATCATCCTCGGAGCTGCAGCTATCTACCTCTCTCTATATTTATCATTTTATCCAGACATTTAGTATGCATAGTTTTTAATCGACTTGAAATTATATCTTCCCACATATCGTCTTGAACATGGAAAAACGTCATGTCGATTCACAACTCTATAATCTCCAAATTTCATCCCCTCTATAGTATCTTATTAACATTACATTCTTTTACTACAACAAACGGGCAATGATTCTCCTAAACCCCTTCCCACTAATTCTACACATCACCTTGGTCATCAATTGCTTGCCTCGAGCATGAAACTTTCTAACACTCCTATACTGTCGCCTTTCTCTTATTGTAGACATATCAGTATTCTCCTTTACTGTCTGCAAAGCTGAGCAATGAAAATTTATGCCTCTTAGAATGTCAAATCCTAAGATCACATCAAATGCTCTACCTTCTATGTCAAAGGCAGTGATTGACAAACTACGGCCCGTGGGCCGCTTCCGGTTTCTTTTCGGCTCGCTACCGGATTCCATGCGGCCCGCAAGATTATTTAGAAATATGCGCAAGAGAGACCAGCAATAGGATAATTTGAAATTATTTTTAGGGAAACAGTGCACTTTATATTAAAAGTCTTAGAAAAGGTTAAAAATCTTTAATAAAAATGTTTGCCCATCACTGTTCTAAGGGATGTATCAGAAACTGCCTCTCCTTCATATATATCCCCTGAACACATACATTTAATTTAGTCCCATTTTCAACATTCATAATGGCCCCATTTAAACTTTTCATCTTCATATTAACAGGCTACACCACTACCTTAGGCAGACCATTACAAATGGTCTCATCAATGAAAGATAATTGAGTGGCCCGGTGCAGTAACCAGGCAATTAACAGAATAAAAAAAATTGTTAAATGCGTCTAGGAATTTCAAGTATAAGTTATGCACTGAAACAATTTTAATTCTTAGGGAAACGTTCATAAAACAGACATAAACAAGCTTGACCTTAAAATTGTACAAATATCTTTTTTTTTTAGTGTTTATTTCCATAGGAAACTTTAAAAACCAGGTAAGTGGACTTGCCTGATTACTACATCGGGCCTTTCAATTGAGAACCGGTATCCACCAGCATTCTTAATGTTTTCCCTTGTATTTGGACCATTACCCTATACAGGTTGTCCTCATCACAACCTATCTCGAGGGAATTAACTTTGTGCCCTGCTTTGCTCACTACACTAATAACCCCTGACTCCTTCTTCAGTGGGCAATCCCTGGCGTATTGTCCGTTTTAATTATAAGAAATACATCTTACACTCCTTCCGGGCCCCCTCCCCTTCCATGGCTATTACACCATCAACCTTTGAGTGCAAATCTGACAAGAATTCGCATTTCATCCACCTGTTTTTGCATCTCAATTAGTTTCTCATTGAATGTTTTCCTTTGTGACTCCCCATAACTTCTTTACCAGTGTCTGACTCTGTTCCCTTATCTTTGTTGGTTGGTTTGGTTTATTAGAAATTTTGGCGTTGACTACTAAGGTTATTTTGCGCCTTCTACACAAGTTATATCTGTACGCAGCATGGGACAAACATCCATGCCCACGGCGGAATTCGAACCCACGACCAGGCGGACTCGAAAACTAGAAAGCCTAGGCCCTAGCCCTCTCGGCCACCTGACCGGCCTTATCTTTGTGAGGATCAACATATTTTTCAGTTCAGCTACCATTTCTCCAGTTCTTCAGATTCAATAGCAATTCTTAATGCATCCTGATAAGTTTTGGGTGCAGCAATCATGGCCAGACGCTTATGATTTATAAGCAGGCTATTTTTGAACCTTTTGAGCAGCAAGGATCCCCTTTTGTCCTTCCATTCAGACTCTGCATTTATAAATCTATCAGAGGCTAGCTCCAACCGACCGACAAATTCTGTTACTGACTCCGTTTTCCTTTGAATTATATTTTGTACCTCCTTTAAATAACCTTGTTCAGTCTTCATTCTTTCAAACAACTGAACCAACCGGCCTATTAAAGTTTCATAATCCCCCAAATTAGACAATTCGTAATCTCCGGCTTTTTGAGCTGCACTTCCCTTCAATTTAGCTTTGATTAGATTTATTAATGTCTGGGGTCCATCCTGCCACGTTCCCAATATTTCCCACTATGGACTAGAACCCCTTAACATATATCCCACCTTCGTCCCCTGTGAAAGTAGATATGACATTCGAAAAACCTGCAAGAACCGGCATAGGTGCCTGCTCACTGGATGATGCCTCACCAATCCTTGATGTAGTCGGAGGGGCCATTCCTACTTTAAAACACTCCTGGCGGAGATGATCGACTCACGGGTTTCGGCACTAAATTTGACCGTTGACAGACGGTTCACTATTGAAATAAAGAATATATTAATAGACACACAGTTGCGTAATTTCTTTCCTTGAGTATACATAAAATGAAGTTTATTTGACAATCATAAATCTCAGTGTTTACATATCCATAGTTCACAGCCAATTGATTAATCAACTCTCCAGTACATTGATACTGTATGCTCCGAATGACATAATGTGGCTTCTGACGTTAGGTTCTGAAGGAACATACGAGGTCTGTTCAAAAAATACGTAGACTGTTTGAATTGCGCGGGCCCTGTTGGTCCCAATCAAAATCGCTTGGTGTCGCCATCTTCTGACAGATCCGCTGATTACAAGGCAGTTTTTTGATTGCAAATATCAGTATTGGTTGATTAGCTACGCGGTTGTTTGTGAAGTGTGGTTTTTTTCGTTTGGCGGATTTTTAGAATGAGTGACTTGAACGAGCAAAGAGTTGCTGTGAAATTTTGTGTTAAACTCGGAAAAACTGCCACTGGACGAGTGGAAAAGGCCAGAAATGTGGACGAGAGGTGACTGGTTGTTTCATCACGACAACGCTCCAGCCCATTCAGCCCTCAGAACTCGAGAGTTTTTGGCCAAACACTCGATCACTGTTCTTCCTCACCCACCCTACTCACCTGACCTCGCTCCTTGTGACTTCTTCTTGTTTCCCAAACTCAAAAGACCTTTGAAAGGAAGGAGATTTGAGACGATTCCCGACATAAAGGCAAATGCGACGAAGGCGCTGAAGGACATCACAAAAGAAGCGTTCCAGGACTGTTTCCAAAAGTGGAAACACCGTTGGGATAAGTGTGTGCGTCGGGGAGGAGAGTACTTTGAAGGGGACCCAGATGTGTAACTTCTGAATAAAGTATATTTTGTTTTATGACGTCAGTCTACGTATTTTTTGAACAGACCTCGTATATTCTTCCTGAACATTTCTTCATGCCTCCTTCTAAAATAGAGCAAAGAAAAAATATACAATTCAGATAGGCCAACTTATCCAATACCACCTTTAGTGATCACCACGGTTAGTCTATTCTCGAACCGCTGCAGTTCAAGTTAAATTATCATATTCCAATTAATCCAATATGCAATTCCAAAATTGCCAATATGCAATATTACCTTAGATTTGCTTCCATCCATTCAAGATGCCTCCTCCTCAAGATGTCCATTATCATCTTGCAGTCCAACTTATGTCGAACTCATTGGGTCCTTTAATGAAGACAAAGCAGCAACTTTAATTACTTAATAATAGTTCAGATGGAACGGGTTTAATGATTACTCCGTCCTATAACAGTTCCAGAACATTCACATATTGTGGTGCTTATAGTTCCGTTGCCTTCGCATTCAGGCTCTAATTCAGACGAATCCCTGAATTATATTATCTATATCAATTACAATACTATGATAATAGAATGGGTTAGTTTCTACTATCTGACCAAAATTGCAAAGCCGAAAGTTCCGCACAATCAAAACGCGAAACTTCTGAATCCCAAAAAACGAATTAGTCTTGCCACGCTTCAGTGCGAGTACTGTTGGCACCCCTCTGCATGCAACCACCAGGGGATATTATATTCGGGCCATATGTCTCTAGGGCGCGTGAGCGCTCTTGGAAACAGTGATTTACCGCCCATAGATAGTAGAAACGAACAGCTTGCGATTTTGGTCAAATAGTAGAAATATACCGTAGAATGTTCTTACTATTCCGGTATCATGACTTCTCTCCTGTTAGTCAGGAGTGTTCTGCTCCTCAAATCAGAACTGCTTGGAATGCCTCAACGAAAATTTCTAAATTATTACTTTTACATCTACAAGGCAACCTCTTACAATCAATCTCATGCTCACCCACCACAATACTTGTAAACTATGAGCTATGCTTAACAATTTGAGTGAAACTTTTACATTGCTGCGGATCAACAATTACCCTTGTTTTTAATAACAATAAATTCATATAATAAAGCAAAATACATGTATTATTTCTTAAATTTATCCCATAAGAAAAATTAACAAAAAAAAAATAAAAATCATGTGGTGACTCCCTCGCCTTAACTTCACAAACTGCTCCACCCAAACAAAATTTCATAGAGATGAAGGAAAAATGGTAAAAATGAATTTAATTAAAAAAATTTATAGGTGTAAAAAACCCGCAAAAACCCCCAGCGCCCCCTAGACAACCAAAAATATCTACGAAAAAGGCAATTTCGGAGTATCTCTCAAGAAGTAAAAAAGGAACCGAGTCTCTAAAGGGATAGATAGAGAGAACTTGGATTTTAATAATAGTGGATGCAGTCACTAAAAAGAACTTCTAGTGCGCCAACAAAATCCGGATAGATCAAATAGTTTGCAAAATCTAGATTATTTGAAAACACAACTTGCAATTTCCACACAAAACAAGATATTATAATTCACGGGTCCTTGCTGAATTTTTTCACTCAGTATAATTCTCTATCGCTGCCATCACTTCCTCGCTTGATTCTTGGGCGAAAGCAGGCGCATCCTCTCTTCAACTGGTCCTTATCGAAGTTTACAAATGCTTGAAGAGATGCAATGTTGGGATGTCTGGATCTTCGAGCATAAAAATAGAAAGTTTGGACTTTTTGCACACTCTTTCAATAATGCTCCATCCAGGGATTCAAATTGAACTCCAGAATGAGCTCTTAAATTTTCTGAATGATTCTCCTTCGAATGACGTCGCCGTGTTGGGTTAGCAGGACTTTCTTCAGACTTTACCGCGGCTTCATACATACGCCGTGCTGGCAAATTCTCGCGGCAGAAAATGACGTCGTATTCCGTTGATTTCCTTAAGAACAGGAAAGGAAGCACCACAGAGTGGGTAAAATTTCAATGTGATGAGCAAAGCGGTTCACTTCCTTAAGCGCTGCTCAAACGGTTTGCTTTTTATCAGCGTTTGCCAGCGGTCCGTTTTCAAATTCTTGCGACCCACGACATGTTCGCAACTATGCCATTTTGCGATTAAACTCCACAAAAATTGAGTTAAAGTTCATAAAATACGAGAAACAGTAATAATTAATGTTACCAACAGATAACGGAGTCAAAATAAGCTAACTAAAATTCAGAAATATTCATGTAATGGTTTCGCAGTAAACGTTTATAATGTTTGCACGATGTCACACAGAGATTTGAAGCACATTGATAGACCTTAGATCTCAATTCATAGGGAAGTTTATTCCAAAGGACAATTGTGCTGTAAGGAATGCGCTTAGATTTAAAAGTGGTTAATTTTGTAGGGTCCACAAATAAGTATCTACGGGTCTGTCGATATTCGGGGCTGGATTCAAACCAGACTTTAGTGAACGCAGCTAGATGGCCGTCGTCTTGTGTAGCATCTGACAGTTCTGACGTGAGAGCTATACTACTACGTGCATCAAAGTCGGGAGTTTAAGTTTGTGACAAAAGTTGGTCACAGACTCCAGTCTTTTTAATTTAAAGGCAGCCCTAATAATACGGTTGTACGCTTTTTTGAGTCTCTTAAAATTTGCGGTGGAGATTGATGACCAAAAGATGGCTCCATAGGCAATCTAGACTATAACTGTAGTAATAAAATGACACATTTGAGAAACAGTCAATATGGCTCTCATCTTCTTGACCATGTAGACCGTCTGATGTAACATAGCGATGTTGTTATCAATAAGTTTGTTAAACTTTAAATCAGGTTCAAAATCTATACCGAGGATCTTAATAAATGTCTGGGGGAGGCCGTGGCCTGATGGGCTTTCACTGAACACAACTTCTGTGAAGTTAAGCTACATCAGGCACGGCTCGTCACTGGATGGGTGACCATCCGTGATAGCAGATCTTTACCCCCCCGGCTGCTGCGACCATCATTCAGCAGTCGTGAATCCAGGTCCATTCAGGGACCCAACTCGTCGGCCTCTGGCCATACAGGCCCTGGATGGACGTATTGGATCCAATTAATTAATAAATAAAATAAAAAAATAAAATAAAATACTTCGCATCTTTTGTAGAATTTAAACTAAGGCCTCTATTCAAATACCATTGCGTCATATACTTCAGGTCTTGCTGCAGTATAGCTAAAATTTCATCTTGCTCGTGAGGAAAGTATGTTGCAAATAAAAAATTATCATCCACGTAACTCCATATCATGCAATTAAAATCGTGACTAAAAAGGAAAGCCGTCGAAACAGCGTACAAAGAGGGCCTAGTCCAGAACCTTGAACAATTCCCCGGGTAGATGGATTACTAATTAAAAGTTTGGGACAAATGATATTTTAGCGGTCCTCAAAATAATCTTTCATTATTTCCATATAGTCATCCATTAGACCAAGACATGCTAAGTCATAGAGAAGTTGGGTACGAGATATGTGTCGAAAACCTTCGAAATATCAGTTTGGACTATAAGAATTTTACGGCCTGCATCATAAGTATCGACAGCTAATATTAAAATTTGAATGGGAATCCAAATGGTTTTAGGCTTGGACGACTGCCTTTATGTTGGTTAAGGATTTGAGTCCAGAGGTATTC